>JASGXE010019626.1:0-10026 GCA_030068105.1 Sinentomon sp. SZTP_YWyxl
TCATATCATTTCCGACAACTTATTCAGGTTTTATTCCTCCTACACTACCCTAAGTTGTGAAATTACTTCAGAATTGAATTCCTTGTTAAATTCCACCCCCAATCATGTGTCACACATGTTAAATTTTTGCACACGTATAATACGTACGGGATAAAACACTTTTATACGTACGTATAATACGACGTATTATACGTAGAAAACTCACGTATAATACTTAAGTATTATACTTACCCATCCCTGGCTAGGTATCTGCTATTTTTTCTCTTTTTCACCTGCCCCAATCCAACTCGCAAGAAAGCTTAGTAATTGAGCGAGACGTTGACTGCAGTGAAAATGAATGGGCTTTCTACCAGTCAAACAATGTTTGCCTGCAAGCAACTCCACCGATGATGCATCAGAGCGAACCTGGGAGTTCTCGCGCCGAAGCGGTAAGTAGACCCTCCCAGTCCAACTCGTCAGCATAATCAACAGAGCCACCTACTTGCGATCTGAAAGTTAATCACAGTTGAGATATTCACTGCAGCCCAAGAAACAAACAAGCACTTTTTTATGTGTGAGGAGAGGATTTCTGCTAATACAAAACTCAGGTACCCAGGTAGCCTGGACCTAGTGCCACAATGCAAAAATAGGCCACTGCCTTCATTTATTTTAGTAGGTAGGTACCATGAGTAACGAGGAAGGCAGGTAGGTAAATAATCAAAATACAAATGCAAAAAGTAGGTAAGATAAGACAAATTAAAAAAAATGAAAATACACACAAATAAATACATGGATACCTGAATAAAAACAAATTTTTTTGAGAAAAAAAAAATAAACAAAAACAAACGAGTAGACAGACACAAAATAATCTAGGGGCTCAAAAAAAAATAGATCATAGAATAAGTCCAGGGAAACAATCATAGCAGAAAAGTACCTTTTTTTATTTTTTTTTCCAAATTCATAAAATGTAATTGCAATTAAAAATGTACAGATCATGAAATGTAATTGCCATTAAAAATGTACAGAAAAATGGGATGAATTAAATACAATACACTGCTGACAGACAACTTGTGTTTGCGTGCGACATCTGCTGAATATTATACTTGGAGCTTATCGCCTCCTCGCCTCCCTTCCAATTGCCAAAGGGACCACATCCGTTCCCCGCTGCTTTATGGAGTGGACATCCGCCGTATGGGTGGAAAACTGTACCCACTCCAAATTCCCCTTGCCCCATGCTCCAGTCCCTTACCATTAGTCTTCCTGGTTGAGTTTCTCAATCTCGTTGTAGTCGTCGGAATCCAACTTCTGAATGGTGTTACCGAAATGAGACTCGATCTGTCTCAGGATGACCATGGCTCTCGGAGAGTCGATGAGATTGATTGCAATTCCTGATTTGCCGAACCGACCAGTCCTGCCAATTCTGTGCAGGTAAGTCTCACAGTCTGCATTTCCAGACATGTCTACAGGCAGGTCAAAGTTGACGACCACAGACACCTGCTCAATGTCGATTCCTCGAGAGAGGACATTGGTTGCAATCAACACCTTCTCCTTTCCTTGCCTATACCTCTGTAAGACATCCTTTCTCTGGTCAATAGTCAGATCACCGGATATCATGGCAACAGCATGGCCAGCTCTGGTCATCTTCTCAGCTAGCCAGGATGCATTTCTACGTGTATGGCAGAATATCATTGCCTGTCCAATTGTGATCACTCCGTAGATATTATCAATGGCTCGATATTTATCTTCGACAGAATGACAATTGATGAAATATTGTTTGATATTGTTCAAGCTCTCCTCTTCCCGCTTGAAACGGATTGTGACGGGATCACTGATGATCATCTCGGCAAAATCCATCACCTCGGTGTCGTAGGTGGCGGAAAACAAAAGCATCTGGCAGCTTTTGGACAGATTTTTGTGTATCCTTATGCTCTGGTCCTGATGGCCTTGGGTTGCAATCATAACATCAGCCTCATCTAGGACGAACACTTTAATTTTGCTAAGGTTGAAGAAGCGCATCTTTAGGGCCCAATCTAACGTTTTTCCTGGAGTTCCAATGATTATCTGCTCAGAAATATGTGTCCCCGGAGACAACTCTACTCCTCGAAGGGCATACATCACATTGACCTTAAGGAATTTGGACATCTTGGTGACTACTTATCCGGTCTGCAGAGCAAGCTCATACGTTGGAGAGAGACACAAAACCTGGGGATAGAATTTCGTCCTGTCAACTCTGCTCAACATGGCCAGCACAAAGGCAGCTGTTTTCCCTGTTCCCGACTGCGACTGAGCAATCATATTCTGAGGTGGATCTGCAAGAAGTAGAGGAAGTGCCGTTTCTTGAATTTTCGAAGTACCTACATCCCCATCTGTTCGTAGATCGATCATGAGCATTGTGTAGACGTTTCAAGTAGCTGCCTGACATGATCACGAAAAGTGGGGTGCTTCATTGTAAGGCAGTCTGGAGTAAGATTTAGACTATTCCATAGGAAAATAGAGCCAACAAAGAAACTGTGTCTGTCCAGGTTACCGAATGTGCAAGTGCAAGGGATTTTCAATGAAAGATTTTTACATGAGAGATTTTCTCTCCTCACTATCCTGGGCTGATGGGCATACCCCAAGGTTCCGTTTGCGTACCAATGTCATTTCTCATTTATATAATGATTTGTCTGAGAATATAATAAGTCCAAGAGGCAGCGCCTCCCGAGAAATCCGAGGAAGGCGCTGCCTTTTCCCTGCTCAAAAACAAAACAATGCTGCCATGTAATGTTATGGCCAATCTGGTCATAAAATTTTTCAGTGATGTTCAAATTCAATGATTTTGGGATGCTTGGCAAGGACACGCAATTTTTTTTAACTCCGAAACTTGAGCACTTTTGTTCCTCAAATGGCAAAAGAGTTTTACCCGGAAAACGTTTGGGATCATCATACATGTGTGAAAGCGTTCATTTTTCAGCTTTGCACCATAGGCAAAGACAACCCTACATCAAAATCGGTCGCTTTGTTCGGGAGAAATTTAACTTTCTGTGCGCATCGCACCGGGTGCATCTAAAACACTGGACACTGGACGGAATGACTAAAACATTGAACACTGGACGAGTCAGGGATCTCCAAATTTGAAAGTCTTACACAATTATGATTTGACAGTGCGCCAGGGACATTTGGTCGCCTGGGGCTCGACCACTGGGCGTTTGGCCACCACGGACATCTCTCAGCACGTTTTTCCGCAAGACATTTCGCTGCAACTTGGAAAACATGCACAGGTAAAGGTGCTAACCGCGAAAACATGCACTGCACGGGGTTACTAACATAGAAAACATGCACTGGACAGGGTGCATAGAAAACATGCACTGGACAAGGTGTTAACATGGAAAAGACACACTGGACAGGGTGTTAACATGGAAAAGACACACTGGACAGAGTGTTAATACCCAATTCACACTGAAGGATAAAGTCACTTTATGTCTCACTTTACGAGCCATAAAGTAAGTTTTCGCACTGTGAACAATTTCAGTTACTTTATGCTCATAAAGTTACTTTATCTGGGAATTTGCTTTATGTGTCACTTTATATTTTCATAACGTAAGTTTTGCTAGTGTGAACAATTAAAGTGAGTTTTTTGCCATGAAGTGACTCTATCGTGGAATTTACTTTGTTTCTTGCTTTATGTCTTACTTTGTGGCTGTTTTTTAAAGTGAGTGCAACATCCTCACTTTGTGCATAAAGTGAGTTGGACGAAAATCCAAAAATCACCAACTGGTTTATTTTCTCTCATTGATTTGATGCTGACAAGTCAATTCTCTGACATTGAATGAAAGTATGACAATCCCTCTTAACATCACCAACACAACATCACACTTCCTGGGTGGTTCACCTAACAGTACGTGAATGAAACCTTAAGTTTCTATTCTTATAGTCACTGCCGGGATCCCAACTTCAATCAACTTCAAAGGCCTCCAAATTCAATGTCACTTGTTTCCAAATGCAAGGATATCTGCATAAAGGTAAGGAGTCCGAAGCCATCCTGCCGAAACGCTGGAGCGTCTCACCCGGAAGCCTCATACAACTCTAGCTGGGTGAGGGTGACTGATGAGTGCCCCAGTGAGGCAAGGTTGGCACCAAAATAACATCTTTTGGTTAATTAACTTCCTACACCAGACGACATTAACGTCGTCAAACTTTTGTCAAGTCAATTCTCCATCGCTTGCATTGTCTATTTTCCTTCTGAAATAATGTGTTCAGGTTTATTCGGTACTGGGCCTACAAAGGCACAAGAGCCTGTTTCGATTTTCTGCCAAGTGAAATGAGCACATGTGCTGACACTGAGGCTATCAGCTGGAAAAGGGCAAAAATTGATTACACTGCCGGCAAAGTGTTCTTTGAAGTCTGGCATGCCTTCTCGAATGAACTACCTACGGGCTAACAAACCACAAACCTAATGGTATTGTCACACGCAGCACACTAAACTTGGGAAAGAAACAGAGCACAAATAAATAAAAGAATGGAAATGCACAGGAGTTCTTTTGGAATGTGGATCTCAGTAATGCTGAATGTGGAATGATATTGTATGTCAAACATTCAGTAGGTATCTCAATGTTAATGATATCATCATTCGCATCACTTTATTCTTGGGCCCTACAGTGTGTTCTGCATCTTTAAAACAATTAGTTACAACATACAGTGAAGAAATGAGTGTGAACAAGTTTTCCCATAAAGCAAATGGCACATGTCACTTTACTCATAAAGTAATCAGCTGATTGCTTTATCTGGCCATGCTTCAGAGTGAGTTCACATTAAAATGGAAAAACCAGAACTCACTTCATTTATTAAGCAATCAGCTGATTTACTTTAGCCAATACAGTGACTTTATAACAATGTGACTTTATCCTTCAGTGTGAATTAGGTATAATAACATAGAAAACATGCACTGGACATGGTGCTCACATAGAAACCAAGCACTGGACAAGGTGTTAACATGGAAAAGACACACTGGACAA
Organism: Sinentomon sp. SZTP_YWyxl; assembly: GCA_030068105.1. NCBI lineage: Eukaryota > Metazoa > Arthropoda > Protura > Sinentomata > Sinentomidae > Sinentomon > Sinentomon sp. SZTP_YWyxl. The sequence goes on from JASGXE010019626.1 coordinate 4,974, forward strand.
GGTGTAAACATAGAAAACACGCACTGGACAGGGTGCTAGCATAGAAAACATGCACGGGGCAAGGTGTTAACACGGAAAAGACACACTGGACAAGGTTTTAACATGGAAAAGACATACTGGACAGGGTGTTAACACAGAAAACACGCACTGGACAGGGTGCTAACCAGGGATGGGTAGACGTACGGAACTAGACGTAACTTACGTCGAGGTTGCCTACGTCGAGTTTCCTACGCGTAGAAAACTCAATTCGGCGTACACAATTACTGCAAACAACTTCAAGGTAGAGTGGTGACGTACACAACTCTTCTAGCTGTATTTTTCGATTAAAATATTAATTTTTAGGTTTGTAATTTGTCTAAATAAATTCCTACCTCATTAAAATCTTATGATCTGCAAACTAGAAATTTTGCAACAAACCATTATAAAAGCTTGAAAAGGTTCTTTAATCTGTAGCCAGAAGTTTTCGGCATAGGTAATATTTTAAAAATGTAAATAAAACGGAAAAATGTTAGAGATTTAAAGCAAGGCCAATTGAGATTTAAAGCAAGGCCAAGACTTGGAAAAAGGTCAAAATCAGAGAAATTTGACTGCTCTCCAAGATCAGCATGGCCACAAGGAACAACTGAAACTGCAAAAATAGCAAATGAACTCACATTTTGAACAAAGCCAGGAATTGGGAAATGGCCAAAATCAGAGAAACCGACTGCTCTCCTATGGTCAGCATTTGTATTGCAAAGCACAAGGGACCAAATGAGATTATTTGTGATCAAAATTTACAAATTTAGAGACTACAAATTACAATTGAGATTTTTTGTCACCAGACGAATGGTGGTTGGAATATACCATTGTGAGCTTCAAGCTGTCTTCACTTGTATTTAGAATACCTAACTTTTCCACATTGGATTACACCTTGCCTTTCATCTTCTTTTAGCATTTGAGACACCATGAGATGGCACTTGTTGGAATCCATCCCATTCCACGTGAAAGGGCCTGCCGCCTATTAACCAACTAATCAGTGGCCATAGGTACCTACAGAGTCTACCAAATGTCCTCGAACATGGTAGAAATTGTAAAGGACTGCATAATACAGGGGCCACCAAATTTCAACAGGGCTCCATGGGTACAACTTCAAGCCTCACACGAGTATCATGATCTATTGCGGCGATTGCTGCCATTGATTCCAAATGGTGCCTGAGTAAATAATGACCTATGTTTGAAGACTTTTGGTGAGGAGGGTATATCTAAATGGCAATAGAACAGAAGCTCCAAATTGCTATATGAGGTACAATATGCTCGCGAAAATTGGGATTCAAAACTAAACTAAAAAGGCATAGTTTTCTACGCGAGTTTGTTACGCACGTAGAAAATAGTTTCCTACGTTTGTTTTCTACGGCGTACACAATTCGGGAAATGCTTTTAGAGAGCATTACCATAATTGTGTACTCACAATCACATGTACGCTGCAGTTGTGTACGCCTGATTGGACACGTAGAAAACCCCACGTAGAATACGTACCCATCCCTGGTGCTAACACAGAAAAACCCTGTCCAGTGCATGTTTTTTATGTTAACACTCTGTCCCGTGTGTGTTTCATAGGTTAACACCCTGTCCAGTGCATGTTTTCTGTGTTGACACACTGTCCAGTGCGTGTTTTCTATGTTAAGACCCTGTCCAGTGTGTGTTTTCTGTGTTAACACCCTGTCCAGTGCATGTTTTCAATGTTGACACCCTGTCCAGTGCGTGTTTTCTATGTTAACACCCTGTCCAGTGTGTGTTTTCAACATTGACACCCTGTTCAGTGCATGTTTTCTATGTTAACACTCTGTCCAGTGCGTGTTTACTATGTTAGCACCCTGTCCAGTGTATGTTTTCTGTGTTAACACCCTGTCCAGTGCGTGTTTTCAATGTTGACACCCTGTCCAGTGCGTGTTTTCTATGTTAACACCCTGTCCAGTGTGTGTTTTCAACATTGACACCCTGTCCAGTGCGTGTTTTCTATGTTAAATCCCTGTCCAGTGTGTCTTTTCCATGTTCACACACTGTCCGGTGCGTGTTTCCAACATTCACACCTTGTTCAGCGCGTATTTTCCATGTTTCGGTGAAATGATTGACGTAAAATGTGTTGCATTGTGTCCGTGGAGGCCAAACGCCTGGCGACCAAATGTCGCATATGGTTTTCTTTTTTACCCGCGTGCAATCAGAATTGTGTAAGTGTCAAATTTGGAGACCCCTGACTCGTCCAGTGTCCAGTGCCTTGTTCAGTGTTTTAGTCGTTCCCTTCAGGGTCCAGTGTTCAGTGTTTTAGATGCACCCCATCGCACCGCGGTCCACCATTCACTCGCATGTCTTTCGATGAGCACATACATTTCAAATGCCGCAATCCAGCAGCACACATTTTTGGACTCACGAAAATCCCGTAGTGCCTCCACTTTTTCATAAACGTTAGGTATGGCTGATGTCTAGTTGAATTCAACCTGTTGTCCTGTTCCTTTCCTTCCATGCCTCTTATCTTGGCCTTCTATTGCGAGCTTTGTGTCAAAATTGTGCATGGGGTGCGGGTGGAGGAGTTCGGTGTCTTTGCAGTTCGCGGGATGTGGGCCTCGTCTTCGTACCATCCTGTCCTTTCCTAACCGAACTTACCTAATCCATTCTGACCTATAACGTGCCAAATCAATATTCGAGCATCGGCTGCTTAAAAGTCGTGTCAAAATGCGACACGACACAAGAATATGGAACGAAAGCGAAGTAAAAAAAAAAAAAACAGAAAAATAACCGAAACAAAAATCCCCACGTTTCGCATTTTTCTGCAAAATCCATTGTGTTGGTGGACAAAATCGAAATTTCTCCAGCTTTCCCCAAACTGTCAATTTCCCCAGACCTTCCCCAAAAGGTGTAAAAATTTCCCCAAAAGGGATAATTCTTCCCCATACGACCACACTGCACAGCATCCACTCACGACAGCAGGTGCCTGCATGCACATTGCTGATGAATCATTGATTCCTGCATTCATTGACAGGAACAAAACGCAAACTGTTGTCCTGTTTGTTTCTTCTCAGCTTTTGGCTCCTCTGCTCTGTTGCCGTCCTGTGCTCGCCTCTTGGCCTTGTCTTCTTCATTGTCTGCATAGTGCATAGGGATGCAAATTGTGCATGGCGCTGGCATGGGGGTGGGGTGGGTGAGTGAGGTTCGGAGTTTTTGCGGCCTGCAGTGACTGTTCGTTATTGCCCTTGCAGGTTTTGTTGAGGTGGGGCAGGGTAAAGAGCGCTTTCGTTTTTCTTGTGCCATTTCGGCTTTTTTTCCCGATTTTGACCAATTACTTAACATACAGCAATGCACCACATTGACATCTTCACCTCCACAAAAATTGGGCACGTTATCAATTTTTTGAGTTGTCGTTGCACACAAATCATGGTTTGCTGTCCGTTGTAGACTCGCTTCGCTCGTCAAAAAAAAACACTTGTTTTTGTTAAAAAACAAACTGTTTTAGAACAAAGAACCCTGGTTCCCTTCTTGGCTAATTCATGCAGAATATACCTACCTACCCACTGTGACAAATGTGGCAGGATTGGAACAGAATCTGTACACTTTACCCCGTTTCTTGCATTCATATGGTGTCGGTGTTTTTTTTTTTTGTAATTTTCTCTTCTCTGTAGGTTGCCCTTATAGGAGTAGGCAATTAGATTACCCATTATACCCAGTTTTGCTGCAAACAAAGCAATGGAAGCTGCATCATCCTCAAAATCAAATGACTCCGGCAGTAAAGCTTCATATGCTGAGAGAATGAAGAGGTTGAAGGAATTACACAACCGGAGGGTAAGTCTCAGTTGTTAACAAACCTTTTGCCTGCCATGTGCTAATAGGTAGGCCTACATGTCTTTATTCAGTGCTAACCCCTGGTTTGAGCATCTCGAAGCACTCACTGTGTGATTTCTGACTCAGGCGAAAGACCAACAGTTTTGTGCTGTGGCCACATATTAAAATTTTTGCGAAGTTGTGAGCAATTTGACTCATTAAAATGAGTTTGAACCTGTGTGGAACTGCCATAACCACTCTACACTTACACTAATGTCATTCTATGAACGAAGTAGGGGGCCTACCTACCTACCTACCTTTAACTGTGAGTACACCTCTGTCTGGAAATCCTCATGTGAATCTATGTCTATGATGGCCATCATTGCATCCAAGAAAAACTACCATTGAATTCCACAGGGGTCACTTATAGAGCATGGTGGCACACAATCACCGTACGCACTTCTTGTTCCCCTTGGCTGGTTGCCATCATTTTGCGAAGATGGATCTCTCTCTGATCACAACAGGATATACAGGGTACCCCGTAAATAAACCACCGACATTTCAGAATACCACAACCATACAAATCGAAATTAATCAGTGGGAAAAAGTGATCCGACCTCCCACTACTGAGTTATGCCCCCCCCTAAACCCCCCAAAATGGACCTTTTTGGGGTATTCATGGGGGAGGTTAGATTTCATCATAGAGTAGTCAAATTTTCAGGACAGGTACTATGGAACAAGGAAAACAAAAAATGTTCGGTGACAAAATTTCCACGACAAAATTTCCACCATTTCCACGCAGGAGCCACTTAAAACCGCTGAAAAGCTTCTCTCTTTCGGGGGATTCAAATAGTTACCATGGCAACCCCAGTACATTACCATGGTAACAATGGGAACCACCCAAAAAAAGAGAAGTTTTTAGCAGTTTTTGAGTTGCTCCCGCATGGAAATGGTGGGTCGGAGGTCTTTTTTTCACTGAACATTTTTTGTTCAATGAACCTTTGGCAATCCGCCTTCAAAATATGGCTTTTATACGAGGACCCACAATCGCCATATGAGGACTCGGGAGCGTATTTTGTCACTGAACATTTTTTGTTTTCCTTGTTCCATCGTACCTGTCCTGAAAATTTGACTGCTCTGCGATGAAATCTAACCTCGCCCAAGAATACCCAAAAAGGGTCCATTTTGGGGGGTTTGGGGGGGCATAACTCAGTAGTGGGGGGTCGGATCACTTTTTTCCACTGATTAAGTTTGATTTGTA
>JASGXE010019631.1:0-10042 GCA_030068105.1 Sinentomon sp. SZTP_YWyxl
GACAGAAACAAACACTTGCCAATGAGTCCTATCAAAATTCAAAATCCTGTTTTTCTTCTAATTTCTGATCACCTGCCTGCTCCTTATTCATGGTGTTTTGTGTTTCATGGTATTTATTTGGTTTCTGGCAACTGGACAATCGTGACAAATGGCAAACCATTCGCGGTTTAAAATAAATAAAGTTCATGATCATGATCAAAAATAGAAATAGGAAAGAATAGAATGATGTGCATGTACCCCAGGGCTGCAAAAAGTCGGGAGCACGGGAGCATTGCTCCCAGGACCGTTGTGTGCCGACCGGGATCGAAATTAGGCCGGAGAGCAAAAAACGCTCTCCAACTTTCGTCCAGGTTGTAAAAACATATAAATCGTCGAGCGAAGTAAACTTTTTGGATTTTTCGACGGGGACCGAGACGGGCTGACCAGCAAAAAAAAGCTCATCGCCCAAAATTTGATCAGGCTCCAAAATCCGTGCTCCAGGGTTCCAAACGACTTTTTGCAGCCCTGATGTACCCAAAGATGAACCAAAAGGAACATTGCCATAAACTATGTTCTTTGGAACAACATAACGACACTGGGTGACAACATGGAATTTTGCTGTGACCGGTGACATTCCATTACGGAATCTATCGATTTTGGGTAAAGATGCAGATGGTGCATCATAGAAATTGGTCGAACATAAATGCAGTAGAGGACATTTAAACAGCCGGCCATGTTGTAGGTATTGTCACATGCTTTGAATAGGCCTATACATTGTTTTTTCTTCAAGTCATTTTTCAATGAAATGAGCACACCATCAAGTGGTTGGTTTTGTTTCGAGGGTGTGTGAGATTTTGAGGTTTGTGATAGTGTGACGTGGATATGATTATGGAGTGAGGAAAGGCAAAAAACTGTGGAAAATGAGAGATCGGAGTGATTTTGATGTTCCACATATTCAGTGGAACTCTTAATCACCGGACAGCTGATGTTGACAAGTGAAAGTAATGCTTAACATGTTCAAGGCAACCTGGAGCAAAATTCTGTTTTGTTCGTTATTTTTCAAATTATTGTGCTTTAGACTTTCGTACCTACAATTTACCAAGGTAAAAAACGATTTGTTCGGTGAAATTTGTTCAGTAAAATATGGTGGTCCCTGAAATCCGGACAGCCGGACAGGACTGCCGGACAGGACCACCGGACCGACCCGGACGGGTTAGGTTAGGTTAGATTAGGTTAGGATAGTCTATCCTAACCTAATCTAACCTAACCTGTCCGGGTCGGTCCGGCGCTCCTTTCTGCCTGTCCGGCTGTCCGGTTTTCAGGGACCACCGTAAAATATTTTTTCATCATATTGTTAATTTTCTGATTCATTTCTGAGCAGGTAGCTGCTGCCATTTTTGACCTGCAAATAGACTGGTGGATGTGACATTCCCATTTAACATGTAGGTACATGCTTCTTTTTTAAATTTTAGAAACAAAAAAAAAACATGTTTTTTTCAACAAAATAATTTTTTTTGAAAATGTTACTGGTGTCAAAATTAGCCCATTTCCAAAGGAAAAATTTGTTTAAAAACAATTTGATAAAAAACACCTGTTTTTGTTTTATAACAAACTGTTTTAAAACAAAAATGTTTTTTTTCAAAGCCTTGTTTTAAAACGTGTTTGAAACAATGTTTTAAAACAATTTGTTTTAAAACAAACAACCCTGACCAGAACACTGGGCTCGGAAATATCACACGGTTATCGGCCAAGAAGTGGAATAAACAGTTTCTAATAACACTCGATTATTGCAGGAACTTGCTTGTTGGGGGAAGAAGTTGGGAACTGCATTGGACCCATGACAATCAACCTGGAGAAAAAATGTGTGATTTAACTACATTTTTATGCACATACCATCATAGGTGTTTCCTTCCATTCTGCAAGTCATCACACGTCGACAGATTGTTTGCAGCGATGGTAGGTACAAATCCAGATGAGATGATAGGTGGCATTCACCACGGCATGAGCACATCCAACAACAACGTTGGTATTGACTTGAGCCAACCTACTGTGGACTGGATCTCTCAAACTTATGCTAAACCTGCATGTTCATTTACAACACAAGAAAGGAAAGAAGAAAACTTTTTTTCAAAAGGTAACGTAGGTGTAGGTATGCACTAAAACAGATTCCAGGAATCTGGATCGAGTTTTGGAATCGGAATCGAGAGAGTCCGGAATCGAGATAGAATCGGAATCGAGACTTGGAATCGGAATCGCAATAGCCCCAGAATCGGAATCGAAACTTGGTAATCCTAGGAATCGTAATATCCAGTTTTTTGTTTGCTAACTGTCTCAAAGTCAAAACACACCCCCCGGTAGGGCTGTGCGAATCGGCATTCGAATCGAATCCCTCGAATCGAATCCATGTTGTTCGAATCTCGAATCGAATCCGAATCCATTGCCCAGTTTCGAATAGAATCATTTCGAATCGAATCGTCCAAGATTCGAGATTTTAGAATCGAATCATCGAGTCGAATCAAGAGTCGCACAGTCCTACGACTACTGGCTTTCTTCGAAGTAATTGCAATTCCTAATTTTCGATCACAGAATGTATGTTGGCTGTTGCCATTTGCATTTTGGTGCCGCAGGCAGACGTTTTAATTTTTTTCGAATCCCACAAAATTCTCGAATCGAATCCGAAAAGTTTGAATCTCGAATCATCTTCGAATCTCACTTTTCCTTCGAATCGAATCTCGAATCTTCGAATTGAATCGCACAGCCCTACCCCCCGGGTGTGTGATTGCTGTTTTGTGGCATCATTTGCTGTTTTGTTGCAATCCCATCCCACATTGGTGAACTCGAGATGTGCGATTCTCTGGAATCGGAATCGAGCTCGATTCGTCAGGAATCTTGTTAGTCCCGAAATCAGAATCGAGATGGCCACGGAATCTCAATCGAGAATTGGAATCAAAATATCTCGGAATCGGAATAGAGTTTTTTGGAATCGACATGGAATCGCACACCCCTAGTGATATTTAATCTTTGAACACTGTCAACACATCTTCGAGTTCTGTCAGCCAGCACTCATGGCATCCATCACGATATGGTAGGTAGAAGACAGGTAAGTTGAAAGGCAATGTTCAGCTCTTTGGAAGTGTTCCGAACAGTGATACGATGGGGACTTTTCTATGGGATGCAATAGCAGAAAAAAACCCCAAAAGAAAAAAATGTATCTTGGTGGAATAGGTGTTGTTTCCTTCAGGGATGCTAGGTACCTACTAATAGATTGGATTCCTCCGCAAGGAAGAAAAGATGTAGGTAGGTAGGTACCTACTTACAACTTATGCATTGTCCTTCGCTGTGCCAGCCAAAGTGCCAAGCTGTCCTCTGGCCATCACCCCTCCCTCCCTCTCCTATTCGTCATCCCTGGCCACAAACCACAATGCTCTGGCTGGCCGCCACTTTTCCAGTTTTTGTAAAATTCAAAATTTTACAATTCACAATCTCATTTTCTTTTTAATGTTGTTAGGTAATTTGTGGATTACATTTCAAAGAAAGAAAAATGTGCAAAAGCAATTCGCTTGTATGAATCTCAGCAAAAATACAAGATGGGCATCAATCCAAACTCTCGGCTTTGATGCTGAATTGGCCCACCACCAGCGTCCTACCTTGAACAAATCATTTTCCAGCTTTCGCTGAGCATGGTTTAATTCCCTTCACTCGCATCCCACCTTAAAACATGTCCTGTTCCAATTCAACGTCCTTGACTAGGCCTAGATCTTGAACTGATTTTTGTTTTGTCTTTTGCAGACGCGAATGCGTCGTCTGCTAAGACAAAATGTTATTTTTACCCGCAAACTGAAAACACAAGCCCTGTTTTAAATAGTCGATTTTCGTTGCAAATCTATAACTCAAAAAATTTTCAACGGATTTAGCCCAAATTTTAAATTTTTTTATCATTTACACAAACGAAGAGCTGATTCATTTTTTCTGCGATCCGTGAAAAATATGAAAATTTTATTCTATACGATTGTGCAGTTTTATATAGACTTTGCTCTTTACAAGATGATAACTCGGAACAGTTATCAAAAAATTGATCCAAATTGAGATTTTTCTGCTATTTATGAAAAAAAATGATCCGACTGGTGTTTTCTATACCGTTGGTTTTCAAATGTAAATATTTTATTCTATGCAATTACGAGTAGGTATGTCCTACACTGCCTACTCCATCTACACTGCCTTCTAAGCTGCCTAATTCATCCACTTGAGAATGAATGAAGCTCATCATTTGAGCATTTTAATCACCTGGCATCTCAGCATTGTGAAAAAATAAAAAGACGATCACGGAAAATGGTCGCAACTCTTCAAAAAGTAGAAGCAATTCGACCCCTCATTTCGGTTTATTCTGGCATCTTTTCACATCATCAGTCAGTCGCAAAACAAATAAAACGGTTTCCATGGCAACATCAACTGGGTATTCGACTTGAATCAAAGCTTCCGAAATTCTGCCAGTGATTTTATACCTTCACCGGAGCCCTGCCTTCACCATTAGCCATCCTCTCCATTGGCATTCACACTCAGCTTCAAATCAGCAGCCAATTCGATGGATATTGTAGCTTGGTGTTGTGAAACTTAAATTTCTATCCACAACGCTATTTTTTTCCATTGCTGGGAAGCGTTCATCCATCTGCTAAATTGACTGCTATGTTGAAGCGCTGATGGATGTGAGTGGAAATTTTGTATACGGCCGTTAAACGTGTTACTTATCACAGCAACCAGAGATGCTCAAGAGGGCAGGTTACCCCTATAGCCTTCGGCCAAGGCTACCCCTGACCTTTTTTCAAGGGTACCCATTACAAATTTCAAATGTTGAAATTCGCTGCAATTCCCATCAACCAACAAGAGACGCGCTTGAGAAATGGATTGGGAAAAAATATGGCACTTTTTTAATTTGATCATTTTGACAAACTTTCTGGTTATGCTGTTTTACAATTGTGCTGGAAATGACTTCCAAAATAACCAGGTACACTGCAAAAGACAAAACCATGGCTTCCCTGAAAGCGAACCTTTTATCTTGTTATTTTTTATTTTTTTTTTCTCTTATTTTTTATTTCTAATTTTTGAATTATCATGCTCATACATTTTTTCTCAATTTCATTAGGTAGGTACCTATTTTTTGCAAAAGAGACAATTTTATTGCAAACAACAACCAAGTCACGACATGGGTAGGCAGGTAGGCTACACAACGTTCAAAAAGCAGGCAGCTAGGTAATAGGGCTGTGCGATTCGGCATTCAATTGAATCCGGAATCCCTTGTTGTTCGAATCTCGAATCAAATCCGAATCCATTGCCCAGTTTCGAATCAAATCATTTCTAATCGAATCGTCCAAGATTGGAGATTTTCAAAGCGAATCTTCGAATCGAATCAAGAGTCGCACAGTCCTACGACTGCTGGCTTTCTTCGAAGTAATTGCAATTCCCGATTCTCGATCACAGAATGTATGTTGGCTGTTACCATTCGCATTTTGGTGCTGCAAGCAGAAGTTTTAAATTTTTCGAATCCTACAAAATTCTCGAATCGAATCCCAAAAGTTCGAATCTCGAATCATCTTCAAATCTTGTTTTTCCTTCGAATCGAAGCGAATCTCGAATCGCACAGCCCTAGCAGGTAAGTTTCATACCGTAATACAAACATTCTATTTGCGGCCAGCAATTTGAATATAGAAGAGTCTTTCACAGGAGGTCACGATTTTATTTCAGGTTCAGGCATCACATTTTCAGTGGATGAAAAAAGAGCAAGATCAGAAACAAGTAGTGTTCGGACGTTCGGAGTGAGGGAATATTCCCGGGAATATTCCCAAAATTCCTGGGAATATTCCCGCCCCTCTGGGTAAGTTCCCGAGGGAATATTCCCAAAATTCTCGGGAATTTTCAATGAAAATTACCGGGAATATTTCCAGTCTCATATTGATTTTTCTGACTGTTTTTACTGCCAAAAGTTTCCAAGGGAATATTCCCAAAATTCCCGGGAATATTTCCAAAATTCCCGGGAATTTTCAATTAAAATTTCTGACAATTATTTTTTTGAATATTCACATTCTGGACCCACCTAGGCCTATAGGAAAAAACAAAGTCTCGTTTTGGTTTTCTCATCTGTTTTAGACTTTCGTCTCCAGTGCAGCCAGTGGGGGGCGTACGGCTGCTCTCCCCAGAATTCAAATGCTGTGGTCTTGCTATCCCCTCCAACCTGATCCGTTTTCATTTGTACCTTTTGCTTGTCTGCCTTCCATTTTCCAACTGGGGCTGTGCATGTGGAGCAATGAGCTATGCTTTTACTATCTAAATCTGGTAAATTTTTACCCAGATTACCCAGAAGTAAAAATGCTGCCCTAAATATTGCCATTGACAAATAAATTTCACATGTAATTTGCGACTCCCCATGCCATCAACTTCCATATTCTACAAGATAAAGAAGAAGGAATTCTTTTTGTTGACTCAAAGCATAATATATGACTACCATCATCTGTCTCTTTTGGTGTGTGTGTGTGTAGGTACCTACCTACATATCTAATTGAGCAGCTGTTGTAGAAGCAGACAAATAACAACACATAAAGTGCGCTCATTTTCAGAATGGTCCGCGCCAAAACTCGCAGCAAAACGAAGGTGGGAGGGGGGGCACGACAGTGGTGTCCAAATTGTACAACATTCTTTGCCTGAATATCCGAGTTGTTTCATTTAAGCGCTATTTTCGAACTGAGCTTCTCGAAAGCGCCGGTGGTTCAGTGGTTGAGCGTTGGACTTTCGATCACATGATCGTGGGTTCTAGTCTCACCATGGGCAAAATTTTTTAATTTTCATTTGGCACATGTTTGCTTTGAGAAAACATATCACAGATGGAAAAGCAACCTATCATTTCAAAAGCCAGGAGCGGAACGACCAGCAAACCAGACAGATCGTGGTCACAGAAAATTGAAAAAACTCCGAAGAATAGAATTATTATCAAAATATTGAGAGCTCAAAATCTCAGATTTCCGATTTTTGCACATCCCTGTCTGCAAAAAGCACGCGGACCATTCTGAAAATGAACAGACTTTAGGTACTTAGCCATGGATTTTTTTTCATTGGCTTCCTCAAATTCATTCATCTGTCTGCTGGCATCTTCGCGAACTCTTGATCATGCCGTCATGCTCGTCGAGAAGGAGGAGCAGATGTTTAGGTAAAAATTTCCACCAACAAGTCTGTCGGGAGCAGCTCCACACGACGATTTCAAAGGAGCAAAACTGCTCACTGCTGAACGAACTCTGCAAAATAAATGTGATTTTTTTGCAGAGTGTGATTGAAAAATTGGAATTCAAAAAGCCTTTCGCAAACAGGCCAGGAACAACCAGGTTTAAAAATCGCCCCAGGTTTACCAACCCTGAAAATACACCGCCCTACATTCGCCCTTTCGCATCAAAATTACCCGAGAAAATGTAATTACCACAGAGTTCACTGCTGAGTCAAACACCAATTAATTCGCAAATTTTGCTGCTTTCGTGCATTCTGCATTTTCACGTCAACCAACAGGTATTTACCTGGTCTGCGGATGATGGCGAAATGAAATTTTTTCATGGAAACTGGCAATATGTGATACCTTGTCTTGTTCAGCAACCACAAACTACTTTGAAAAAAATTGAAGTGCAGGAAAATCAAACTTCATGGGAATTTCTTCATCCCCCTGCCAGGGACTCTGCCTCTTGGAACCCCGCTGGGGGCGCTGCCCCAGACCCCTTATGTTGCTGGGGGCTTCGCCCCCAGACCCCCCAAAAATATTCGCACATCGTCCCCCCAATATTCGGTCCAGATCTGTGCCCTTGCCCATTTTCAAGGCTTGTGTCTTTTTCGCCAATTCCAAGGGTTTCGCCTTTGTCCTTTATCCCTCCTACCCTCAACAAAAACATCGACAGGTATTCATTCTTTAAACTTTACCTCTTTTTGTGGAACCAGTGACATTTTTCCCAAAATGTCTTAAACTTAACAGAAGCTCAATTCGGGAAGTGACTAAAACGCTGAACCTGCTTGTCCTGCTTGTCTTGCTTGTCCTGCTGGTAATGGCCAGGTTAAGGTTAGGTGAGGTTATTTTAGGTTAGGATAAACTAATCTAACAATAACCCAACCCATTTGACCTTTACCAGCATGACAAGCAGGTTTCCAGCAGGACAAGTAAGACAAGCAGGACAAGCAGGTTCAGCGTTTTAGTCACACCCCTCAATTCGCTTCTGCGTCGCATGCCAAGTTACATTCCTTAAAAAGTGCTTCCACTTCACTGAGGACTTAGGTAGGTATTTACCCGCATCAATTCTACTTTGTTCCCCCTCTTCCTCTTTCCTTCATTTTTTTAATGACATTAAGGGCACTTTTTCATTTGGCACATTTTGCTCCTGACTTGGAATTTTACTCATAATTTCTGTCTGATTCTGGCAATCAAAATTTCATTGGATACTGATGGTATTCTGTGGCATCAACCTTTTGATCAGGTACGAACACATTTTATTATTAAACTTTCATTTTGAATTGTCTTGTTTGTTTGTGCATGTCTTTCTCTTTACTGGCCGGCGCTTTGAAACAGTGGTTATAGTAGGTGCACACCGGTGCGCCGCACCTGTGGAAGTTGGTACCGGTGTGCAGCACCACCCTGCCCTGATTGATTGCTGCACCGTCTCACTTGAACGCAGCAGGAGCGCCAGCACCGGCAGCAATGCCCTTGAGATGTGGCAGGTACTGTAAAAAATAAAAATTGGAGTCAATGTTTGCGGTGCACAATCCATCTGCGACGATTGTCTTTAGACACGAAAAAACTGTATTTGGACCAGCCAGAAATATGCTTGTAACACACCTACTTTGGGTTGGGAGAGGTTAAGGTGTGAAACCTCTCTTTCCACAATCCGCCGCCCACGCATTCAATGTTCTCTGCCCCTGTCACCAGAAAGAATTTTTGTTTGATTGAATGACTCAAATGAATTGCATTTTGTGAGGAGGGAGACGCAGAGGAGGGCGAAGCAAAACAGCCTGGGCACCTTACCTACCCACCCTGCAATCAGTTCAAGGACAGTAGCATCAGAGAACAAGGTGCCGCAAGAATGCCGAACAAACTTTAGATGGAAGGCCATGGCCCCCACCGAGCATTGTTTTTTTCCTAGAGGGGACAGGGTGGCAACAAAAAATTCTTTTTCTTTCTTCCGAAAACAGGGCCCCAATCGAGCATTCTTGCACAAAAGCTCTCTGCCATCAAAAGTCGCGACAGGGTTTGTAAAACTGCTCTGGAAAAGACAAAAGTCCGGTAGTTTTTGAAATCATGTAAATTGCAGATTGTGTGCGTGGGTTCCACCATTGGGGTGGATTCCACCCCATCCTGTTCTTTTTGGAGCGTGCAATGCTCGCGATGACGGGTGAAAGCAGTCTTCAATTTTTCTTTCCTGCTCGATGGCGACAACTTTTGGTCTGTGCATGTGCGTGTGTGTTGTCTCCGCAAACGTTGGAAACCAAGTTCGTTTTTTGATCAGTCACGTGCGACACAAATATCAAATTACATTCGAATTTTAGTTGCCTTTGCCTCCGCCGGTCGCCCCCACCTCGCGGTGTCAGGTGTGCGTGCCCTTGAATGGATTCAGGCCCATCGAAAGAATTTGCGGGGCCCGGGGCGAAAGTTCAGCTGCGAGGCCTTCTGAACAAAAGCAAATGTCGTGCGATGCAGAAGAAGTAAGAAATTGAAAAACATTGTTAAAACGTGGCTATAAAAGATAGCGGTGAACTGTGCAAATGCATAAACTTTCCACCAATTGGTTCTTTTCCAATTAATTGCCAATTGGTTCTTCTCTTCCCGGTCCCCATCTCATCTATTCTATTGTCACCCTCTCTCCATCCACTCCAGCGGAAAACAAATATTCTCTTTTTTGAGGCCCATATCGCGGCCGACCACCCTGATAGCTGAGGATCTCCAGGAAACCATGAACATTTCGTTTGCATACAATAAAAAACGAGCTCAATCCGACAATGCTGCAACAGTGCTGCGTAGTATACCAACAGACGAAAAATTGCGAGATGC
>JASGXE010019639.1:0-12955 GCA_030068105.1 Sinentomon sp. SZTP_YWyxl
AAATTGGTAAAACTTGTAAATTGGTTGTAATTGGGGTCCCGATTTTTTCATGTGTTTTCATCCAGTAACTTGTCAGTCTTTACAAGAGAACCCTTATCAGTCTCCCTGAAAGGCATGACGTTATGCAACATGTTTGCAGCACAAGAGATGGGACTTGAGTTTTTGCCAAAATTCCAACATTTCTCCCATCATTGGGTGAAGAAATTTTGTGTCCACTTTCAGTGCCAACCCTGAAGATGATCAATGGAAAAATATGCATCACTGAAAACTCACATCAACTGGAGGTGACATATCCAGCCTCCTGAGTTGAAGGACAGGTTGCTGAAAGAAAACAAAAATTGTTCCAGATTGTAAAATAAAAAGCCACAACTGATAAATTGCAATCTTCAACTACAAATTCTGAAGACAAAAATTTGTGACTTTCGGATTTTGCAAGTATTCCTGGCAATTTTGCTCATGCCATGCGTATTTTTGGAGAAGAGGCTCAGCCCCTTTTGGTCCCGCGTGAATCAACATATCACACGAATCACCATATGTGTCGCTGTTTCTGGTTAGGGACCAAATTGTCGATGTGGAATTGTAGCTTTGGCAGCGCTATGCTGCACTTGGGCAACATGATTAAAAAAAAGAAGACTCATTTATTAATTAATGCAATGAAATGCAGACATGACAACAATTTTACACTTTTAACGACTCTGAGCACCTTGGATCAAACATGGAACCAACTTTGGATTTTTTTATCAACTCAAAGGGAACCATGACCTCTAATCTAAGCGCTTGCATTTTTATGATAACCCAAGCGAATATTTAAACGAATGAAAGACAAAAATTCTAAAAGCTCACCATTGACAGACTTGTAGTCGGTGGTGATGATGGCTGTGGCGGTTGCTGTGAAATAGGTCGTAAAGGACAGATATTATTAGATCAGTACAGAACAGCTTTTGGAAAAATGTGCAATTTGAATCAGACACGCATCCCTTCAATGGGAAAAAGTGTATTGTCCTTCTCAAACAAAAAAAAAACATTTTTTCAAATAAAAACCCTGACGTTATGCACGAGGAGGATGGTGCTCAACTCTTCTACCAAAAAGAAGCTAACAATTGCAAAATAACAATCACCTGAATCAGTATGAGCTTCTCAATTTCAGCACGTGCACCACGAACGTCAGAATAACAAGGAAAAGACATAATAGAGCCAGTTTTCGTTCGTAACTTACAAGAATAAATTTGCTACGTTTCGGTCCCACACACGTGGACCTTTCTCAAGCCTACCTACCCCGCTTGATGCCTTCACCTCTTGAGAAAGGGCCACGTGTGTGGGACCGAAACGTAGCAAATTTATTCTTGCAAGTTACGAACGAAAAATGAGCCTCTCTTCCGCGCTTGAATAGGACAACGACTGGATAGTGATGGATGATCCTATCCTGTTGTCCAGTCCTATCCTGTCGTCTGCTCGTATCAGATCAGTAGAGAACCTCATAACTGCTGACGATATAATCGTAACCAGATGAGAGACCGATTCAGGTGATTGTTATTTGTTGGTAACTATTAGTTTATTTTGTGGCAGAAGAAGAGTTCAGCACCGCGGCGTCTGCCTCAAGAATGAAAATTCATGTTTGCATCCCCCGTAAGCATTTGTAAAGAATTGGTACTCATAACCCTGCAGTCTTGCAAATACTGGCTTCAAAACTGGCTTCAGATACTCCACTTGTGCAATGAATTATTGTCATATCTTTTGAAGGACACTTAACTAGAATTTTGTAATGCAATTTGAGAATCATGGTCAGTGAATGAGTGAAAATATGTCAAAAAGAATCCATTTCCAACAAAAAAGTGCTTTATGAAGGGTGAAAGCTTTAAGAAGTAGCTTCAAGAAAAATGAATGAAAAAAATTGAACAGCGATATTCAAGCAGAGAAATGTATTCCAAACTATGAAGCACCAGTGATGCCACGTTTTGGATGATTATCCAGTCCACAAGCAAATTGACGCTGCAAGTAATAACAAAATAAAAATCTAAAAAACTCACTCCTACTGAAGTCCTGCTTGGCCCAGCTGTTGATTGTGGCTGAGAAACAGGAAAAGGGCAAAATATACATATGTACATATATGTATATACGGGCGAAACAGATTCCAAAAAAACTGGTTTCGTTCATGGAACAGGCCTGCATCTTATACGGAGAAAATGTGTTTGCATAGACTTTTTGAAGGAAGTCCTAAAAATGGGATTTTGCCTTTTTCACTTAGAGTTCCACAATGTGTTGTTTGCTTTGCTTCCTGTAAACAACTGCAACAAATAATAAAGAACAAACAATAAACAGCAAATAATTACAAATAAAAACAAACACTTAGGTACAATTGCAGGAGACTCTAAGGCCACAAAAATCCACTTGGTAGCGGATGGAGGTTTTCTTGAGAAGCTCAAAAGATTGGAATCGATGGGTCGGTTAATCTTGTCACCCTCAGAAGGATTTGTACAGAGAAATGATACGAGGGGGTCGGTAATTGGTTTTAAAACAACATAAGACTGGGGTGTAGCAAAAAGAAATTTTGAAATAACCATCATCCCGCCACTGAATGTGGATGGAATGTTGCACGGTGACTTGGCTTTATACTTACAGCTGCATGTTTGTTCTTTCTCCTTTTGTGCTTTGGAGGATATTCTTTGCAACCACCTCAAGGGGTTTAGATGTGGGCCACAAGAAAAACAAACAACGTTTACATTTGAAAATGATTGGTTTAAATTCACATTTTTCCATTATTGGGGGTTGGGAACTCTTGCAACTAAAAGAAGAATCTTGAAAAAGCACCAAAAACAACAACTTTTTGCTCCGCCTCCTGGTTGAAGGAAGGGTTGCTGAAAGAAAAAAAAATTGTTCCAGATTGTAAAATAAAAAGCCACAACTGATAAATTGCAATCTTCAACTAAACCAAATTCTGAAAAAAGAAACAAAAATTTGTGACTTTCGGATTTTGCAAGTATTCCTGGCAATTTTGCTCATGCCACGCGTATTTTTGGAGAAGAGGCTCAGCCCCTTTTGGTCCCGCGTGAATCAACATATCACACGAATCACCATGTGTCGCTGTTTCTGGTTAGGGACCAAATTGTCGATGTGGAATTGTAGCTTTGGCAGCGCTATGCTGCACTTGGGCAATAGCCAATATGATTAAAAAAAAGAAGACTCATTTATTAATTAATGCAATGTAATGCAGACATGACAACGATTTTACACTTTTAACGACTGAGCACCTTGGATCAAACTTGGAACCAACTTTGGATTTTTTTTATCAACTCAAGGGAACCATGACCTCTAATCTAAGCGCTTGCATTTTTATGATAACCCAAGCGAATATTTAAACGAATGAAAGACAAAAAATCTAAAGCTCACCATTGACAGACTTGTAGTTGGTGGTAATGATGGCTGTGGCGGTTGCTGTGAAATAGGTCGTAAAGGACAGATATTATTAGATCAGTGCAGAACAGCTTTTGGAAAAATGTGCAATTTGAATCAGAACACGGGGCAATTTCCCCCTTTCAATGGAAAAAGTGTATTGTCCTTCTCAACAAAAAAAACATTTTTTCAAATAAAACCCTGACGTTATGCACGAGGAGGATGGTGCTCAACTCTTCTACCAAAAATAAGCTAACAATTGCAAAATAACAATCACCTGAATCAGTATGAGCTTCTCAATTTCAGCACGTGCACCACGAACGTCAGAATAACAAGGAAAAGTCAAAATAGAGCCAGTTTTCGTTCGCGACTTACAAGAATAAATTTGCTACGTTTCGGTCCCACACACGTGGACCTTTCTCAACCTACCTACCCCGCTTGATGCCTTCCCTCTTGAAAAGGGCCACGTGTGTGGACCGAAACGTAGCAAATTTATTCTTGCAAGACGAACGAAAAATGAGCTCTCTTCCGCGCTTGAATAGGACAACGACTGGATAGGATGGATGATCCTATCCTGTTGTCCAGT
This sequence comes from Sinentomon sp. SZTP_YWyxl, assembly GCA_030068105.1. Lineage (NCBI taxonomy): Eukaryota > Metazoa > Arthropoda > Protura > Sinentomata > Sinentomidae > Sinentomon > Sinentomon sp. SZTP_YWyxl. The sequence goes on from JASGXE010019639.1 coordinate 3,977, forward strand.
CCTATCCTGTCGTCTGCTCGTATCAGATCAGTAAGAACCTCATAACTGCTGACGATATAATCGTAACCAATGAGAGACCCATTCAGGTGATTGTTATTTTTTGGTAACTATTAGTTTATTTTGTGGCAGAAGAAGAGTTCAGCACCGCGGCGTCTGCCTCAAGAATGAAAATTCATGTTTGCATCCCTCGTAAGCATTTGTAAAGAATTGGTACTCATAACCCTGCAGTCTTGCAAATCAAATAACTGGCTTCAGATACTCCACTTGTGCAATGAATTATTGTCATATCTTTTGAAGGAGACACTTAACTAGAATTTTGTAATGCAATTTGAGAATCATGGTCAGTGAATGAGTGAAAAAGATGTCAAAAAGAATCCATTTCCAACAAAAAAGTGCTTTATGAAGGGTGAAAGCTTTAAGAAGTAGCTTCAAGAAAAATGAATGAAAAAAATTGAACAGCGATATTCAAGCAGAGAAATGTATTCAAAACTATGAAGCACCAGTGATGCCACGTTTTGGATGATTATCCAGGCCACAAGCAAATTGACGCTGCAAGTAATAACAAAATAAAAATCTAAAAAACTCACTCCTACTGAAGTCCTGCTTGGCCCAGCTGTTGATTGTGGCTGAGAAACAGGAAAAGGGCAAAATATATATACGGGCGAAACAGATTCCAAAAAAACTGGTTTCGTTCATGGAACAGGCCTGCATCTTATACGGAGAAAATGTGTTTGCATAAACTTTTTGAAGGAAGTCCTAAAAATGGGATTTTGCCTTTTTCACTTAGATGTTGGATGTTAATTGCATGGGAAAGGGGGTAGTCATTTATTGGTAAACGGCCCCTCTGTTGAGAGGTATCTCCCATGTAGTTAGCTTTCCCTAACTGGCCACCTTGCAGCTCCTCAAAAAGCTTCATCTTGTTCTCGTGGAATGCAACCCCCCCCGCCTTGGCACCACACAAAATAGTCAGCCCTGCAACTTCAAAAATTTACCAAAATTTTTACAAGTTACGACTTAAAAGTAAGCTGTTGCAGGAATTGACAGTTCCAAATAGCTGGCTGTTTATAGCTCGAAATTCGATATCGTGTTTTGCAGATACATGCTGCTAACACGATCATACATAACGCGACTAGAGGTAGACACTGTACACAGCAGCAATGCAATTTTGACAAAATTGAACCCACGTACAAATAAGCATGGCGAGATCATACCTGATCCGGCGGAGATGGCTCCCTCCTCATCCCTTTCACATTTTCCACAACCTTCAAAAGCCGATCATGGCCCCGTTTCAACACTTCATGTTGTTTGCTCTGCAAATTTGGTTGAAAATCAATTGTCAATAATCAGACACCAGTAGAAAAGAATGGGTTAAAAAAATAAAATCACAGCACATTTCCCTCCTGCAAACTTGACTTCACTGAACATAATTTCCCATCACAATCTTTTAAACATCAAAACGTCAACCAGGGTGGTCCTAAAACATGAGTAACAAAAAGGGACATATTCTTGATGCCCACGGGTTTCAAACTCAACTGGTCAAATGCATTGAGCCCCCATTTCGATAACATGATATGACTACCCTAAGTTCCCAGCATTTGCCATGTGACAATGTGATGTTGTCGTTCTATATTGATCATTGGGTTCAAGCACCAAAAATGACTTTTTTCAATGACCAAATATATATTCGTAATAAAAAGCCGTTGAAAATTCCAAATTTGCATTGAAATCATGGTGCACAAGACACAGAATCATGAAATTACATGGGAAACCTGAAACAAAAAAAAACACCTGATCAAAAACATCGGTTAGGTATGAGATAAACAGGACCACACTGTTTTTAAGAGTGGAAGATCAAATTGCTTTTGGGGTGATTAGAATCGGATTATTTTGGGATGCTTGGTGTCACATTATTTTTGCGGACCGCATCATTTTTGGGGGTGATCGGGATCATATTATTTTGGGTATGATTATGGTAATGAACAATCCCAACGAACAATCACAAACCCGAAAAACCTTGTTGCCTCTACTGAAAAAAATGGAACAATTACCATTTCCACGAGAGCAACTTATGAGCGAGAGATGAGTACAAAATGAAAGGATGGTTTAATGTCTGGTTGCTTGACTGACAACTTTGACAACCATAAATCTGAGATCTTTTTCGGATATATTCGGCCGTATGCACCAAAGCCACTAACCCAAACCCTGAGCTTGAAAAAAGTCAAATCCACATTCAGATGCACCTTTCTCAACGATGGAAATGGAATACTGTTGTGCATAAAAATCAAATTTCCCAACAGAATTCGATACTTATCAAATTTTCCAACAGAGTTTATACATAAAAAAAAATTCTAGAATTCTGTTGGAAAATTTGATTTCTATGCACAAAAGCATTCCTTTTCCATCGTTGAGAAAGGTGCATCTGAAAATGGAATTAACTTTTTTCAAGCTTTGGGTTAGGGTTAGTGGCTTTGGTGCATACGGCCGATTGTGTTGATTTGCCATTCAGCCCCTTTGCCATTGAATGGCCGATTTGCTCCTGAATTAATTAGTGACATGTCCACAGCCTAACAAGCATGCCGAAAATTTCTGGAAAAGTCATTCAAAAGTTAGGAACAACTGGGATGACTTCAGATCTCTTTGCAGAATGACGCCTCAGCAGGCTCATGAACACTCATCCTTGCAATGAGAAAGCCTTGCACCTGTCGAGTGTGAGCACTGAGCTGATTTTCTGAGGCTGTGCGTACCATGGAATTTGTGCTAGTAAGTGCAATCGGTTCTGCCACATGCATCCTCACATCTTTTCTGACTTTTCTCACCACAGACACAACGAGGATCTCTTCGAGATCCCTGTCAGGACCGACCGCCGATACTCGCGAAGCCAGGAATCTGGGTGATACCAACTGGTATATGATAACGGAGCTCCCCAGTTAATGGCTTCTGGGCAGAGCCCCATGAAGTTTCAGGAAGACCACTTGGCAAAGGCTTGCCATGGCCTAGCTCCTCTCGATCAGAACAAATTACAATTTTAGCAATTTCGGCATCCAGTTTTGGCCAAAATTTCGAGCTTCAACGGTGATGCAGGACATATTTGTCTTCCAATGTGGTGGCCGTCCACCGTGAGGGAGGATGTCTTGAGCGTCTGGAATCACATCCCTCATTGTGCCTTTGCCCTAGGGCTGGTGGGTAGGCAGTTGGGTAACAGTTTTGCATGAAGTAGGCCAACTTTGCAGACATGATTTGCAGTTAATTGGCAGGAAGCAAACAGTTGGCTTGCAAAAATCAATGGGCAGACACGAAGCAGTGTGGGTGAACCAGCAACAAACGCGAGGGCAGGCAGGTTAGGTTAGCTTTAATTTAAAAAAAAAAAAAAAAAGAAACCGCAAATCACGTCTGCGAACTTGGTCTACTCCACACGTACACAGGTCTTTGTTAACTGTTACTGTAATTTGTGGGACTGGTCATTAACTCAGAAATGACCTGCTTACGTGTCTTCAGAGTCATTCATCATGTCATCAGTCAAACCATTCTCAACACTGGATACATGAGCGACTAAAACAATTCGTCAAAATTGCTTGCATTCCAGAAACTGTTAAACAAAAAATATCACCTTCAGCATTCTCAAATTTGAAGCTTTCTTGTATCAACTCTCAATATCGAAATTCTGAGTCACTTCCAGAATGGGCCGCATCGTTAAATGCGAGTTGTCTTTATCCTCATTTAAAATACGTGGAAAAAAGCCGCGGGAAAATATTTCTCGCGTTTAACGAAGTGGCCCAATTGGTATCAATTTTAATTTTTCTACTTTGCGGACTTTTAATTTTGGCACCCTAGCACTCCACATCGGAAATGCAGGCTCGGTGCATGAAAGATCTGTGCACTGTATTCCATTTGAAGATGCAAACCGAGAACGCTCTCAAGTATGCTTAGAAGGGATCCAGAATTCCCCAAAAATGGATGCCGGGTCAAAAACTGTCCATTCAGCCAAAATTCAAATTTTTCCTGCGCAAGCACTTCAATGAAGGAGGCTGTGTTTTCATATGAACAGTTGTACATGTGCAGAAAAATGTACCCACACACGGAATTAAATGACGCAGCCACTCTTGCAGACAAATCGGGCAACAATTTGTCTTTACAAAAACTCAACTTTTCAATAAAAAAAGAAGTTTCCAATTTTAACGTTTGTGTGATGTGGCACTTTCATTCCACTTGAATAGCGGAGACAATAGGTAAGTTAAATGAAAAAAAAAACATGCATGTGGATAGGTACCTAGGTATATAAAGAGTACTCCAACCACATCATAAAAAAAAGTTCAAAACAACCCTCCAAATTAATGCCAAGTCAAGCTGACCAAATCTGACACCCCTGAGTTTGATACAGAACCACGGCACTTGGTCTCCAAGATTTGACTTATTTATCAGCGGGCCGGCAATTATATTGGAAGCCGTAAATGGCGTAAGGTGATGCCTGCTCTGAGGGCAGCCTTATGCAGAGGAAAAAATCATTTTGCAGAATGAAAAAAAAACACAATGTGAGTTAAAAACCATTGAATTTATTCTGTACTTTTGACATGCACAACACCAAAGTTACAAAAAACCATTGTTGTTTATCGACCAACTTCCAATGTCAACAGTAGGTACAACACATTTATTTCATTTGGTATATTGTTTGTACTTTTGCCTTGGCTAACATGATATGGCACCATCCGTTGTTAGATCTTGGATAAAAATGGTTAAATAAACTTTAAATGGAATGATTTTTGTGTCATTTAGAAGCTGACGCTTCCACTGAAACTCTTCCACAACACTCAAAAGTAGATAAAATTTTGATCACTGCAGCGCCAAAACTATTGGAGGTAGAGGGCCCTGGTTTTACCAAAGTGCCCAAAATTGAGTTAGAATTTGGCTAGAAAAGTTAGGGAACTGATTCCGAACTTCACTTTTGCCTCAGAATTAAACAAGTGCTTATCGCGATAAGAAGCGGTGCATTTTCTGGCCATAATTTAGAAATGTGATTGTATCATTGTTTTGCACAAGATACACTGATTTTGACCATTCTGGCCAGCTCAGGGCAGTTTTTGGCATGTTGTTCCTGGGCTCAGATATTGCATTCAAAAGTTAACTCAACATGAAAAATCGCAGTTCCGAGTAAACTGAAGATTTGCAAAGATATAAGTTTACCGATATTGGAACACTAATTTTGGCAGCTTCGACTTTTTTTTATGCAAAATCTCAGCCTAAGAGCAACCTAAATGGTTGAAACTTTGCATGCTTATCTCAAAAGAACTTCTGGTTTGGCTACAATGGTCAAATTTAGGCTAAAAACATCACATAAAAACCCAAAACCTAATTTTTAGTCATTTTCCGACAATCCAAAGGTTTTCACGCCCCTTTAAAAAAAAGGTAACCCATAAAGACTAAATAGGTAATTGTTTTTGCCATTCTATCTGAGAAGGAAATAGAAACACACGATCACATCAAGAGTAGGTAGGCAGGTAGGAAAAATGATTTTTGCAGACATGAGACACGCCAGATTATTGATGAGTGATGAAAGCACCACATAGCAAAGGTGTTTCCACTTGAATTCCTTGATGAAAAATTCCATCTTCCGTAAACCGGTCCTGCGAATAAATAGGGGAACGTGAAAAGTTTTAGTGAAATGCACATTTTTTCAAGTTTACCAGAATCGAATTTCAAAATAGAGGAACCTAATTGAAGCCATTCTCGGCATTTCATTCATGCCAACTCAAAAGGCTGCCTTCAAATCGGTACCCATGCAGAAAAGTACCAGGTGAAAAAGAACTTCAAATCGGTACCCATGCAGAAAAGTACCAGGTGAAAAAGAACTTCAAATCGGTACCCATGCAGAAAAGTACCAGGTGAAAAAGAACTTCAAATCGGTACCCATGCAGAAAAGTACCAGGTGAAAAAGAACTTCAAATCGGTACCCATGCAGAAAAGTACCTACCAGGTGAAAAACTGAAATGACAAAAAAAGTTTGGAGGATATTCCCGATCCAACAAAAGGAAGGAAGATTTCACAGTAAAAAAAATACTTCACATCGAAACTGCCAAGAATGGAATTAGGCACCGACATGAAATTGGCTACTGTGGCTTCAGATCACCACCAGGCATGCAACAATATACAGTATACAGTAACAATGTACAGTGACAGTCCCTTTATGCAGACCTGTATGCCACTGCACATTTCCACCGCATCCACCCCATCTAGGAATCGGCCTCACAGCATCCACCGCACCTCGGAATTGGCCCAACGGCATCTCAAAAATAAAGACTTTTTTTAAAAAAAAAAAGAAAGAACTTTTTGAAAGAAATGAAGAAAAAAGATATTTTTCTCATATTTTCACAGGGACATGGGGAAAAGGTTCGGCTGGGCAAGGTTTAGGTTAGGCTAAATCATGTCATGTTTGGTTGTTGGTTTACACATGTCAGGTTTGGTTGAAAGGATGGGTCAGGGAAACAAAATATAACCTAACCTCACCTGCGCCAACCAAACCTGACCAAACCCAGCTAACCCATAACCTAACTCAGCCAAACCTTTTCCTTCGCAACCCAATTATGGGAGTATGAGAAAAATTGCATTGAGTGCCGTGGTGGCGAATCCAAGATGTAATGGATACGGTGGTAGACAAGTCTTTGGTGCTGTTGCCCGATAAACTGCAAACAGCCAACAAGGGCTCAGATGATTCACAAGCCATACTCCGGGCAGAGCTCAAAGCTCACCAACGCTCAAAATCTCGAAAAACATACGCCTCAACACTCAGCTGTGCATGCATGAAGTTTCAAGGGCCCGAACATGAAGAATGGTATGTGTGCGGAACCATAATGAGGTCTCACGATGCTGAGCACCTGCACCACAAGTCGAACGGAAAAGGTTCCTCAGATTTTTTTCCACCCAATGAACAATGACGGATCCAGCATTTCACGAAGGAGCGGATTGTCGCAGTGCTTGTACTGAATGCAACAAATGTGCAGAAAATGACTTTATTTTTCAATATATCAGACAACGTACTCAATTCAGTACCCCAGCGGGGTTCTACAACAGTTGCCGGCTGCTAAAGTCGAAGAAATAATTTGGAAGATCATTATGATGCAAAATAGTGATTATATTTTCCCGAGAAAGAGAGACAGGCATCCGCATCTGCAGATAAAGTGAACTGCATCACCATTATATGAGCAGCCGCAGCCTGTTCCATAAAGTGAGGTTTCAAAAAAGAACCGTGGCAATTTTGTAGACCAGTTTGGATAATCTTGAACGACTCCGACTGGAAAACTTGTGGCAGACGACTCTAACCGGGAAATTGTGTTGTTTTGATCGGCCGATGGTTTTCTTTTTGGGGTTTTGCTGGACCACAAATGGAGAGATCATGAAGGGGTAACGCTAACTCTAAGTTTCAAAGTAAATTTTCGACATTTAGGTAGGTAGGTATAATCCGATAGAAAAAAATTAACTACCTACCTATCTCAACGAGGTAGCGCTACCTCTGTGTGATCATCCCCGTTCAAAATGCAAGAACGCATAAGCCCCTGAACTGATTTCAGCTTTCACCAATGATATTTCGTCGCCACTGATTGCATTGCACCACTTCAAAAAAAAAAGGACAAAGAACAGAATTTTTGGACTTTTTAGGACACATTTTGTCAGCCATGTAATGTGTTTTTACAAATTATTTGAGTTCTGGATTTTAGTAAAAATGAAAGAAAGAAAGAAAAAAGAGGCTGGCCCACCAGCTATGAGCTACCGCCCACTTGCTTCTTTGATGTTCACCCCTTTCAATTTTTAGGCAAACAAAGAAAGAAGTTGTCTTTCCTTCCTTGACTGATTGAGCTTTCCTTCGTTTCAGCAATCTCTGATATTAAGGAGTTCAAAATCAACAACTCACATTTTCATAGGAGCTGGATAGGCTTACTGTGAAGAAAGCTCTCTGACCCTCGAGCAAATTATGTGGGGCAAATTGCAAAAGAATGAGGAAGGAGAAAATGTTGCATCCACTACTGCCCAAGGATACTGATTTTTCTTGATTTTTTTTTTTATCAAAAAATCGATTTTATGATTTTATCAAAAAATCGATTTTATGATTTTAGTAGAAAGAAAAGTAAAAAATCAATGATTTAAATCAGAGGCAAAAAACTTATTTAGGTAGGCTACCTAAATCAAACGATTTAAATCCGACTCCTTGATTTAAATCAAGATTAAATTAGCAACCCTGCTAGTGCCACATAAAAAGTACCTAGTGAGATTGCAACACATGCATGTTAAAAAAAACAACCTCAAATTTCAGTTTAGTTGTGTTCTTTCTTCTGGAATTACCAGAGGTGCAGGGTGATCATGCAAGGAAAATGCATTTCAACTGCTCGGCAGTCAAAAACTCAAGTCAGGCAAAGCTAAAAAATAGCTCGATTGGAAAATCTGGCTGCTCAACTTGGGGATCATTTATGGGGCATTGGAGCACATTTGTCAATTGAATGTTCACCACAGTTTGTTGAGGAGAACCCACTCCCAAAAATTGGGAGTTATGCAGACACAACTATCAAACTATCAACCCCAGAAGTCACTGAAAAAAAATGAATTTTGGGTACTTTGTAAGTTTGTCTGGGATTTTGGAAATGGGGGGGTCGGAGCACAAGTCATTTTTTATCATGAACAACTGCAATTCAAAAATCGTGTAGAATCTCGTTTTCGCACCACCTTTCAACATGTAGGCATTTTGGGTGACGGCTCGTGAGGCATTTTCACGAAGCAAGGGATTGGCAGGATGGAGGAACAGACCATGTTCACTTTAATTTTACACTTTTACCCACTCAGCGGATTTCTGGTCACTGAATGACTAGCAGTGAGAGCGGAGAGGGCAAACAGCCACTGGACACTGGACATCAAAAATAGGTACCTACCTACCTATGTGAAATGTGACTGAGTTGGCTTACCTACACTTGCAGCAGCTGCATCCAGACTTCTCCACCT
>JASGXE010019646.1:0-10418 GCA_030068105.1 Sinentomon sp. SZTP_YWyxl
AGCTATGTCTTATAAAGTAGCTTCTCCTCCCATTCTAAGCGTCTCATTGTCGTAAAACACCTACAAGGCCAAATGTCTTGCAATCAAATTCCTTCAGGGTCAAATACCTCAAATATCCTCGCAGTCTCAGAGGGTGCTGTCCCAAAGCTGATTATGGTGACGTTTTTCCAATGCACTTCCGAGACCAAATTTTAAGCACGTGGCTGAAGCCAATCTGTCAGACTAAACATGGTAAGTAGATCACGATCAAATAACGACTAAAATCGTCAAACAAAGCACTGAATTTTTTGAAAGTTTGACAAGAATATACCTTACCTGAAGTCCAAAATCTAAAAATTATATCTGGAAGTCCTCTTCGAGTTTCCCGATTTTCACAAACATCTGACCACAAACTGATGCCTTCGGCCCTGCGGGTCCCTATTCCCACGGACCATTTTCGCTTTTTCTTTGCCCTAATTTGAGCTTTGAAGGACTCAGCCTGCCTGACTCATTTTGACGTTGCAAAGACACTCAAATGTGCGACCAGATAAGAAAAAGTGGAATGATTTAACCGGGTTCGGATTTGCAAAATCCCAGAGAAGAATTGCATGTGAGGGGACCGTTGGAAATAGCATGAAAGCCGCAAAAGGCTGACAATTTATGACACCCTGCGAACAACGTACAATATGAGCAATCGCTTTTTGAAGACGCAACTGAAAACGACGTGTTTTTTGTTCAAATTACGAATGCTCACTTTCTGCCTACTGATCCCTCGCAGGGATTTGTACAGAAAGCGACATAACTCTTTCTAACAATTTTCTCGGAGTCTTTGACGTTCGTGGCCTGGTGTGCATGACTTGCACTTTCATGGCCAGCGATTAGAATTCAACATGAAATTGCCTTGACAACAATTAAAACCCAGATATTTTGATTTCATTGAAAATTTGCGCTTTTTTGCATTTGACTTTTACGCAGCTTTCTTGCGATTTTCCCACTCGGCACTAAAGTTATGCAACAATGCGAGAGACACGTCAGGGGCTCAAAGTGAAATAATCGCAGATTTTTCGGCACATGTTGATAATTGGCTTGCAGCAAGCGAACCAAGAACCTATTGTCAATTCCGGATTGAAAAATCTGCAAATCGCTGCGAAGTCACCTATCCAATATACTCGTAGGTACCAACGTTCGCCAAACGACCTTTCACGAGGAAGAGAACCAGGAGCCAATAGTTCGTATGAAATTTAATGTCCCAAGAAAATGATGCACAAATATTTCCTGTTTTACAACTTTCATAAATATCTATCAGCAGCTTTTAAAACATATCACATGTCTTTTTATATGTTTTGGTATCTTTTTTTGCTTTTGAGAACGTTTCGCATAACACCCCACATCTCACGATGGATAGATTATGACGGGCGTGACGCTATCTCCGAGTTGCGAGGTAAATGTTTGCTATTTTCTTCAATATCATCATCTAAGTAGCCAGTGGTGTGATGGTTAAACTTTGCCCAGACCATACGCCGCCTCTGCCGCCTCCGCCACCTCCACCGCCTCTGCCGCACCGCCGCCACCTCCGCCGCCTCTTTTTTCTCACGTTTATTAGGCGTCGGCTGCAAAATGCAACCAAGGTTGCGGACATACGTTATGAGGCGGTGAGTTTGGCGAAGGTGGCTATCGGCAGGTGTGCCGGACTGCGACCGAAATTATTGTGGTGCAAAAAGGACTAAACAATGAAGCCAGCAATGAGACAACAAAACATGGCTTCTGTCTCATCGTGAAATAAGTGCGCAAATTTTGAAACGACAGAAAAGTAGGATACTTTGGTATTGCAATACATTGGAGTGACTGCTTGTCATTGGGTCAATGCAGACCTTATAGGCAGTGCGTTGGGCCTATGCGATGCGAATACCTTTCCAATTTGTGTATGCAGAAAATCCAATGCATATTGAGAAATAAATTTAGAAGAAGGAAAGCCGCTCTGGGACCTGAGGGACCGAACATCCATTTGGAAATTTTTCAACACTTCCATTCCGATACATGAGTGCATGTGTGACGGCGCAGTTCCAACGACGTTTCCAATTTGGTCTTTCTTGGAAGCCAGGCCAAGCCAGGCCTTCAGCAGAAGGACGAGCAGAAACATGGATGTTAAAGTACAGGGTGTATGAAAACTGAACCGAAAACGCTTCAGGTTCCGTTCCGACACTGAATGTCACAACGAAATGTAATCACAGGTAAGTCTCCTTAGGACATTTAAAAATGTCTTCCGAAATGGAAATGCTATAAAATAAGGCCAATAGATCAGAAGGGATGAGATAGGGTGGCAAATAACAAAGTTAAAATGTGATCAAGGGAATGGAGAAAATTTTCGAGAGCGTTTAGAATGTTTTTAAAAGAAGTACCGGGAGGCGTTTTTACAAACCCTGCCGCGACTTTAGATGGCGCAGAGAGCGTTTTGTGCAAGAGTGTTCGATTGGGACCCTGTTTTCGGCTTTTCGCAAGAAAGAAAAACAATTTTTTTTTTCTGACCAAAAGCAATCTGAACCTGACCTAACCCTGTCCCCTCTCGGAAAACAATGGTCGGTGGGGGCCCCTGCCTGCCTTCTAAAGTCGCGGCAGGGGGAACTTCACCCCATCAATGGTTTTGCCTGACTCCACTCGTGCAGGTATTGAGGGAGTACAGTGAATTCTGGGGTGGAAAAATGCACTTATCTTTTTTATCGAAAACTGGCAATTATCTGGGGGTGCGAAGAATATTTCAGAGGATATGCCTGCGCCTTCACCAGGAGGGCATCCACACTGTATATCCACTCTACCCAGCAACGTCCGGTCCCCAAAAGCCACCCACTGCGTTGCTTTGGCGAGCATTAACATTCATATGTGGGACAACCTGTAACACGAAAAAAGGCCCAAATGGCACACAGAAGCATCGGATGAAGGAATGGCGGCTATTCCCATGGGCCGACCAAGTGGCGACAGAAACTTCGACGCAGCAAGCTGGCCTGCTGCTGCATATATGCTATCTACGCAAACTAATAAGATGGAAATGAATGGAATGGCACAGGAGTTCCACATGGAATAGCCGAAAGAGCACAGAAGGTACCTACCTATCGGGCCTATAAGGTACACCTTCTACAACGTGTTCCACGATTCCAGACTAGCGGTCCTCTGGCGAATCCTGTGCTGTGGGCCAAAAATACTGAAACTGCGATTCAGCAACCATTGCATAACACTGCAATCTCTCCAAATTTCCATCGGACAGCTCTTGGCAGAAGCCTTTTGAAACCACAACTTAAACAAAGCCTAATATCCCTCAGGAAGTGCGTAACAGAATGTGTTTGAAATGGAAGAACACCCTGTAGACCGTATAGTCATAGGCCCTACTACAGGTAGACCAATATATCTCCACAATGGTCTTTCAGCGTCATCGAAGGCCTGAAATGTGGATATGGGATATTCTCAAAGTCTCTATTGGTCTCCAAGGGCCAGAAGAAAAAGGATCGATGTACAGGATGCCCCATTTTGCTACGCATCCATAACATTATGTGCCATAGATCAGCATTTGGTCTCTGATCGGTATTGTTACGATTTTTAGTCACTGAGACTTTGTCCTGGCCCGCAATGATGGCTTTCCTTCCTTATTGGGCCACTTGCTGAAAGGTCACAGCTGATCAGTCAAACTTCAGCCACACGTCAAACTTCAACTACACGCCATTTGCCACACTCTTCAGCATCCAAGAAAAAACCGTCGCCTACTGTTGAACCACCATGTTACTTCTTCCAATTCCTATTGTGGGACATGCGAATGCAAACGAGAGACCAGCCATAATGTCTGCTCGCGCAGAATAGCTTACCATATGAATATATTGGTACACCTCTATAAAGTTCGGTTGGCCCCGAAGGACCAAGACGTTGAAAAGACCTGTTTAGGTTCACACAGTCCTCTGTTCTGCTCAGCACTTTCTACAACTCCAGGAATCCGGTGAAGCTGTCGGTTCAAATTCGCATGAAGGTCAACCCAAACTTGCATGGTCCTTCTTCTGCTTAATCCACAATAATTCAAGGAATCCAGTATCACCCCAAACACCTCGGGGGACAACCCGCAAGAAAGGCCAATTTAGCTCGCTTAGCCATCTTTGCCAATTTGCCCAAATAGATAGAAAAATCATCAGAAGCAAGCCCCACGATCAAACAGATGGTTCCATCATGGCCGTCAGAAGCAGCTATACCTTTACAAATGGATGCACTGATGTGGTGTACCAATTGGGCGAATACTATCGCGTGAGTGTTTTGTTAATGAGTGTAACATGTAAAGTTTTCAATGAAAGATGTGTTTGAGCACAATGCAATTCCATTTCCACGGATGAAATTCCAATGGATGTCATGAAAAATGCATGAATGGTTGCCGAAAACACCAAAAAACTCGCAGAGTGACTTGCAAAATTGATGCTTTATGACAACGAACGGTTCAGTGCAATTACAAGTATCTATAGATACGGATATATCCGTAGTTAGAAAGTGGAAGGGGCGCGGACAAACGTCCACACGGACTATCGTCCACACGGAAAAACAGCCACACGGATTTTTGTCCACAGAAGCCAGCACCGAACCGGACAAACGTCCACACGGACAAACAGCCACACGGACAAATGTCCACACGGACAAACGTCCACACGGAAAATCGTCCACACTTTTTGGACAATTTTCCATGTGGACGTTTGTCCGTGTGGACGTTTGTCCATCGCCCCAAAGTGGAAGGTTATGCAGAATGAATACCGTTGCAAAATATACGGAGCTTATCAAAAGTCTTCGAACATAGGCGACATTTTAAAGTACTGGCTGACACGGGGGCCATCTAATTTCAACAGGGCTTGGTGCAACCATGGAACCTAGAATAACTTGGTTCCAGTGCCATGGTGCAACTTCACGCCCCTCATGAGTGTCGTGATGTTTTGCGGCGCATGCTGCCATTGATTCTAAATGGCGCCTGAGTTTATAATGAACAACTACGTATGTTCAAAGACTTTTGATTAGGAGTGTCGGTTAAGATATCACTTGCAAAATGGATGCCCTGCGCTAAGGATGGTTGCAAAACGGGCACGCAAAACATGACGATGTTGCAAAATGCATGCACGGATGGTTATGTTTGATGTAAATGAGGGGCCGAACCGAACGCCTCCGGCCGAACGCATGCACCTCTACGGAGCGACGACCCTTTTTAAACACTGGGACGATGCCGGAGCGTTTCCAACATGTTGGAATATTCCCTTCCTTGACACTGGCATGAAGACAAGAACCAGAAATTTGGAATGGATGTGCGGAATTGCCCACGGGGTCAGGCCCCTCGCTTTTCTGTCGCTCCATGCATGCATGCGTTTTATCCTGTTTATGATCAGTGACGAGCAGGGGTTCCCATAAATCGTTAGCACACGGTCCTTGTGTGATTGGTGGGTTTCGATCAACACTGCGATCACTTAGCGATGGTTTCATTTAAAAGATTTGCTTTACAAACTGGATCTGAAACCTCCGTCACTTAGGATCTTAGGATCTTGAACTTTCAGGGAAAAACAGTTTTTCTTCCACCAACCTTTTTTTGTTTTATATTAAATCCTTTCTTGAAGATAATAGGTATAAATAAATAATGTAGACATAGATGATGCATGTAGATAGATAATGTTTTTTGAAAGTGGAAGCAAAACAGGACGGTTGAAAGGATCGAAAACCCGGAAGGTTAGACCTTAAAATGTGGACATGGAGATGCTAAATGAATGAGTGATTTCACATGTTATATGCATGGAATCGAAAAACGACTATCTGCGTGCCAACTTGATATGTTGCACATCAATTTCATTATGGACAGGTAGTTATGCCAAACGAATGAGTTGCAAATCAATTGCAAAATTGGTCGGCAGCAATGCCAAACGAATGTAATGCACATTAATTATTGAAAAATTGGCAGGAAGTGCCAAACGAATGTCTTGCACGTCAATTGCAAAATTTGTATAAAGTGACAAATGAAGGTGTTGCACATAAATTGCAAAATGGGGAGGTAATGCCAAATGAATGCGTTGCATATCAATTGCAAAATAGGTGTTACTTATGTCAAATGAATGTGTTGCACATCACCTACAAAATGAGTAGATATATAGCGTCAAATGAATGTGTTGCACATCAATTGCAAAATGGGTAGGTAGCGTTGCAAATCGATTGGAAAATGGGTACATGTGGGGCTAAATAAATGTGTTGAGCAGAAATTGCAAAATGAATTTATCGTTGTGCCAAACGAATGTGTTGCATATCACCTGCAATTTTGCAATATCAATTTCTGCAGTATCATTTTTGCAATATCAATTTCAGAACTTCCACAACAGCAAATGTTTGTTCGTTCACGACCTCTTTACTGGGCCCTGGGCAAGGGTCATCTTTCAGGTCACAGCAAGCATCCTTGAATTGGCGGATACATCTGGCTTTACTGACATTTTAACAACAACGATCACCATGAACTTGGGTCAAATTGGTATGGATCTTCCTAACATCCTCTTGAAGTTTCAAACGTTTAAAGGCGTTAAAACGAATATGTTCATTGTAATGTTCATGGTTTTTAAGCACAGCTAGCCAATTAGAAGTCACTAAACGGAGCAAAAGGGATATTACAGAGTAAAGGGAATCAGATAAAAATGTCACAGCGAGAATGCTGACATCCCAAGCTTTACATTGGTATCTAATTTCGACTGTTAACAAACAAAAGAGGCACAACTGAAAGGGTGTTTGCACGAAAGCTGGAGTGGCCTACGTACAACTCATTTTGCAGGTGATGTGCAACACATCCATTTGACATAAGTAACACCTATTTTGCAATTGATATTGCAAAATTGCAAAATGGGTATAGGTAGGACCAGGAGACTCGTATAATTCCGCTTTGAATATTTGTGTTACAGGAGGTGGAGAAAGTCTTTCCATTGGTTTTTCTGCTCAAAACATTTCGGGAACGACTAAAATTGTCTGATGCGAAGAACCCTTCCATAGTAAGGTTAGCATGAGCTGTCTGTCCCCTGGCTACAGCTGACACAACGAAGCCCCGGGAGCCCCCTCCCTACCTGCCCCAATTTTTTAGTCTAATCAGGATTCGGAGCTTTCAGTTTCTTTTGATTTCAAATCAAAAGAAGAAAACACGATACCAGTGACCTTAATCCGACCGACACACTTGAAAATCCAATATTCTTTCGAAACCCCTTTTGACACACTATTAAAATCACGTCGTCCGCTCTGCCGAGCTATAGGCCCACGCTTAAGATCCTCTTCTGTCCTAAGCTTTCAAAACTGTCCTCTTTCACGCTTTTCAAGTTTTCATTTTCGGCCTTTATGTTGCGAGGGCTTGTCCTTCATTCAAGCCATGTTTTAACGTTTCATTGTTTAGGAAATGTTTGAACAGAGGGCCCAAAAATCGCTGGCCTGCACATCAGACTGATCCTTTATACCGGTTTTTTCTATTACGCCGTACCTCTGAATAACCTATTCGTGTATGGAAAAATGACTTTTGACAAATGTTTTGATGAGTATCACGATGAAATTCATTACATACTCGTATACTGGTACCTCAGATCCTTGACCTGATCTAACCTGCCCAATGGTGATAAACATAAAGCGTCACTTTCGTGCCCAGTCCTGTGGCATTGTGTGAAAGCCTTTTGATCACAACAGTGAAAACTTACTTCGTTCACTGCCGTGGTCAAAGTCGGTTCAACTGAAGCATACGAGTACCTATAACAAAAATTTTCTGTCAACAATATTTTCTGTCAACGAGTGGAATGATTTTTCTCAATATAACTCCTAGATTCCTCGAGACAAAAAGACCCTTTTTATAAGTTAAAATCACTGTCATGCTAAGAGACAACGTAAAAACCATACATTATACCTACATGAGGATCAAACATGGAAGGGCATTTGAATGCCAATTTCATCAATGCCAAAATCTCTCAGAGACATCGGGGTGGCTTACATAACTTCAGAATACCTTCAAAATGTTCAGTGGGTGGGAATTTTTTCTCATTTCCCCCATCAAAATATTCAAACCCTCGAAAAGGGCCTCATATACGAGGGTCTGAATACGAGAATTATTCCCCCAGGGGGCATTAAAAATTTCCCACTGAACATTTCTAAGGTGTTCTGATATTCTATATACGGAGCTCATCAAAAGTCCTCGAACATTGGCGATATTCTGAAATACTGGTTAACACAGGGGGCCATCTGATTCCAACAGGGCTTGGTGCAGCTTCACGCCTCACACGAGTGCCATGGTGTTTCATGGCGCATGCTTTCATTGATTCCAAATTGGCGCCTGAGTTAAGTATGAACTCCCGCATGTTGGAAGACATTTGATAAGCTGTGTATGTCACGCGCATATCTCTCAATTTGGAGCAAGTTTTTAAGACCCTTTTCCAGGGTCTTAATCTTTTGGGGTGAATCATTTCCCTCGGGGAAAAATTGGAAAAATTTTATCTAGGTATTCCGTCGTTCTGGATGCCACCCGGATATCTCGAGATTGGTGATGGTCGGCTGCTTCGATTTAGAGCAAGTTTAAGACCTTTTCTGAGGGTTTGAATGTTTTAATTGATGGGAATTTTTCTCTCTGGAGAAAATTGGAAAAAATCCCATACTTAACATTTTTGAAGGTATTCTGATGTTCTAAATACCACCCGCATTTCTTTCGATTTGGAGCAAGTTTAATGTCTCTTTCGAAGGAGTATAAAAATTTAGAGTGGATTTTGGGGGAGTGCGGGAAAATTGGAAAAATCTCCCACCCGAAAGATCTTCCACATTGGATTCTGTCGTATTGAGGTCTCTCATATTGAAAATGATTTGTCAGCCAAAAAAAATGCCAACGTCTTTTGTGATAACCTATTTTCAGTGGCACAGTCCATATTTTCTGTGACAAAAATTGAGACAAATTATTGTCTTCTTCAGCTATCCATTTCCGGTCGCACTGTCCTGTGAACAACGAATAAAATCACCAATCCATGCTGTGATCATTTTATGGTCAACCTCCCAACAGTGGCACAGAAACCAAAAGTTCAAGGAATACTGAAAGCACCAAAAGAAATTCAAGGGTATAGGAGAACAATTCAGAAATGGAATATACCAGAATAATGCTGTTTGCTGCCATCTCTCCTCTCGTCTGCTAAACATGAAGTTCACATTCAGGTTTGAAAGGCGCTCTTTGAAGTCAACGGCGGCAAATTCGAATCGCGCTATTTTAGTTGAGAGAAAGCTATGATGGTGAAGGTTTGAGAAATTGATTGACCCTCAGTTTTATAAAAAGTTCGAATCCGCAGCAGAGTTTCAAGTCAAGGGCCTGCAGAGCCAAATTAAGAACTTTTTTTGTCTTTTCAGAGAAAACCCAATGGAACATATCTTTGTCATCTGTCTTGATCTTATTTATTAATCCCAGTTTAAACCTTTCGTGAGCTTTCTTTCGGTTGAAAAAGGAACCTGCGGGTGCCCATTTGACCAAACATAACAAAATCTGGATTTTGAAATGTCAGTGGCCGGCATATAAGAGACATTGGCTATGGCAACAGAAAATGCAAGCCCCCAGGCCTTTTTATTTTGAAATTTGGATGAAGGATCTCATTCTAAACTCAGTCACCATTCAGAATCAGTGTCAACGTATACGCCGGGAAATATCATTTGAGGCGTGAAGCTGCACCAAGTCCTGTTGAAATATAATTGGATGGCCCGATTCAGACCTTTTGGCATTTTGGAGACCAGCTCGACTCCGCTTTGCATCCAACGGAAACGGCTCGGATCAATTTTACAGCACATGCCAACCCGCAGGTTGTGCTGCCGTCAGACACGAGGGTTGGCATGCACGTCTTTTACGAGTATACGAGTATGTGGGCTTAAATGATGAAACTTTTCCTTAAAGTTGGACACCAGGAGATGTTGGCCGGCAATAGAGTTTTGAGTTATTATAAAAATTGGATTTTGAAAAGTATACATAGGAAGAAAATGCGAAGTTCCTCGCAAAAAGAAAGAGGGGTATTAACCTCGAGAGAAGGTTTTACCACAACCGACGTGTCTGAATGTAAAAAAAAGAGCAACACAGATTTCTCGTCGCAGTGTTGATAAATATTTATCCCATGTATATCCCCCTCTCATCGTTTTTGACGCCAAAGCAAACCTGCTGCAATTATGGCACCATATTCATCATTTGATCCACTCATTCTATTGCTTTTCCAGCGCAATGCATTCCGACTTCCGAAACCCATTGGCCATTTCTTCTTTTGTGAATAAGCAGCATCAGCAGATATTGAAAACCCTTTTAGTGAACGGTTTTTACCACCACATTGTGTGCTATTGTCTGATCCCCAAGGCAACGGTGCGTCAGTGACACGGGAAAATTCCGGAAAAAATGCTTTGGGGCTGAAAAGGACAGTCAGGGA
>JASGXE010019647.1:0-17012 GCA_030068105.1 Sinentomon sp. SZTP_YWyxl
TTGGTGGGAACTTTTGCCTCAAGAAAAGCACGTTTTTGCACCCACCATTTGAAAATGAACCCTATATTTCAAATTTTCTTCGAAGCTTCTGCAGGCCGCTCCGCTCTCATGACCTCCTGTCGGAGGCTTTGCTCTTTTGAACCTTGCTGGGTTTCCGTACCACACCCCATTTACTGGGGGCGCCGCCCATGAGACGCCTCGACAGGGCCACGTCCCCACTCCAGTCCAGCCGACTGGCAGCCGCAAAATCCCACCACCCCTGAGAAAACCTGAAACAGAAATCTTGGTTGGGAAATCCCTTTGCCCCTTGTTGTGTGTTTTCACTATCGATTGGCTCATTTTCGCTTTTCACTGTCGATTTTTAGCGTTTTTGGCGTAAAATTTAAACCATTTTGCCGTTTTCTAAATAAAGAAAAACATAATCTGATTTTCAGTGAATGTCCCGCGGTTTTGTGTTTTTCGGGGGAACCCGACTTTCGTCGCTGCAAGAAAAAGTGAAATTTATGAAGCTTTGTTGCCAGAGGCATTGTTGCAATCGCGGTTTTGCTTGCTGCAGCCTCAACAGAGATTTTTCTCTGCCCTTTTTAAGAGTGAAGGAGTCATCCTAGCGAAAATGACCCCTGTATAAAATAACATGGGCCGAATTTTTTACATATTTTGAGACCATTTACAGCTTACAACTAGCAGGGAATGTCGAGATATTAATTATTTTTGAAAACTGAATTTTATGACCATATATGGTATCACTACGGCGGCCGACTCTGAAAAGTGGAGGTTCGAGTTCACGGCAATTTTAGCGCGATGAATTTGATCAGACTTAAAAAAATCTTAACCTGGCCTTAAACTTAAAAAATAAGGTGGACTAAACTTTTAAGTTCACGGGATTTTAAGTGAGCCAATTTAATAAGGCCCCTGGGCATTTTCATCTGCAAACACTTTTTTTTTTTTTTTTTTTTTTTTTTTAATAACTATGTTGGGGGCCACAGGCAGTAAAAGCCATTGGACGTGGTAAACCCCGGTCAGACATGCATCATTTTTTTGCCTCGGCAATTACCACAACAACAATAAAGTCGTCGTGTTCTTTCACCGAGGCAGCATGTATCTTTTTGTGTGTAGATAAGACGCCGTCGCGATCGGCATTAAAAAAGAAAACATGGTTTCAAGTGCAAACCATCGGTGCAGAGAGATTTCGGTACAGTTTTAGAAACCCATGGTGGGTATTGTCAAGAAATGTGGCCAGAAAAATTAAAATAAAAGAACACGAACCAGGTCAGGCGACGTTAAGATTCCAGCATGGCATTGTCCAGATGGTGACAGTTTGACAGCAGGCTCGGATGAATAGATAGCACAACAACAAGAAATCAATTTGGTTACAAATATATCAATTTCGGTAGGTACCTCATTTTTAGTGCATGAAAACATGCAAAAAAGGAAAAGGCACAATTAGCATAATATCTCCAAGGAAACGAAATGGGGGCATGATCCAAGAAACATATATACCTACCTAGGCCTACCTACTACCAATAACCTAGGCCTACCTACTAGGGCGATTAATTGAGTTTTGGTTTTATGACGGATAAAAAACTGGCCTCTGATAGGTTTAGCATGTCATGAGAAATGCCAAGTTTGTTCCAGAGAAACACGTAGTTGTTTAGGAAGGAAAACCTAGAGACATTTTTGGAAAGAGAAGGTGGGATAAATGAAACGAGGTCACTGGCCCTCGTCGACCCTGTGTTTTTGACCAGGGTGCAACAGCATCCTGCCCATCCTCCCTCACCACGGACACATTTTCGAAAAATTGAAACAACTTTCTCTGCTGCTTGCGAAGATCTTGCTCTTCGGGGTAGGAGAGCTTACTGTGCATTGCGAAAATGCAAGAAACTTCATTGGACTGGATGTCTCGGGTTTGGTGAAAGTGTTTGAAGCCACAGTTCAGCCTGTATCCATGTATGGGGCTGAAATATGGGGCTATCAATGCAAGCAGGCTTTGGAACAGCTGCAAGCTGAATTTGTAAAGAGAATTTTGGATTCAAAAAGGGAACACCAAATTATTGTATACATGGGGAAACTGGAATGGAACCCTTTCACATAGCAGCAAATTTTGCAGTTTATAAGTTTTGGTGGAGGCTGCTGAAAAAAACCGAATCTCATCCAAGCAGGGTTAATTATAATCTCCTGCGGGAAACAAGCAAGACTACACTGCTTAAGGGTTGGCTTGCTGGTTTTGCAGATTGTTGAGCTCTTTGAACATTGAATTTTTATTAGATCTGGGTGATGCTTCTTTTCAAAATGTTAAGGATGACTCACTTCCCTTTGTTGAATATGTTCTGAAGCAGAGATTTTTGGAGTCCTGGAAGCTTGCGAGGTATCGGTCGAGTAAAGGCAGAACATACTCTGATTTTAAGAGCAGCAAAGATGTCATTGACCTCCTCCGATCTGTTGTGTGGCAAGCCGAAGATGCACTCCACAGCATGGATGTCACATCTCTATTTACCAATGTGGATATCCAAATAGCAGTCCAAAAACTGGAACGACAACATCAGGCCAACTCCAACATATTTTACAACGTCAGCATCACCAAACTCGTGGAAGCCTGCATGGATAATACGTTTTTTCGATGGGACAACAAATTCTACTTCCAACAGAAGGGCCTTCCAATGGGCAGTCCGCTGTCCCCCACCCTTGCCGACATTTTATGGACGATCTGGACACTAAGCTCAACAACACCGGGGACCACCCAATGCCCCAACGTTGTTTTTTCAAGTTTTCTTTCAACTCTTCGATTTTCAACGACAATGGCTGCGGCCAGCTCTCTTTTTACACCTGTCCACAATTTGACATGGACTTTCTCTAATCATTTCATCATGCCTGAATGCTATCAATAACCTGAATGCTATCATGGACTGGTGCCGTCGATGGGGAATGAGAATTAACATTGAAAAGTGTGTGACAATCAGCTTTAATAACAAAGTTAGCCCTCATATACACAGGTATTACCTAAACGACCAAGAACTGGCTACAGCGGACCACACTAAATATTTAGGAATCATCCTAACCAAAAACTTAAACTGGGAACAACATATAAATCAGGTGGTCAGTAAAGCCAATTCTGCCCTTTTCTTTATTCGGCGTACCTTCTATAAAGCAAACAGCCCAACAAAGGAGAAAGTATACTTTGCCCTCGTTCGCTCTCTGCTGGAATACGCCTCATCTGTGTGGGACCCTTACCGAGTGAATTTAATTGAAAAATTGGAGAGAATACAAAGAAAGGCTGCTCGCTTTGTATCTGGGAGATATGCACCATTGGATAGTGTCTCATCCATGCTGGAAAACCTTGAGTGGAACTCCCTGGCCTCACGCAGAAAAATCTCAAGACTGGGTGGTTTGTTTCTCGGACTAAGCAATGTTGGTGGTTGGTCAAATATAAAAGAGTTTTTAGCTCCTGCTAGCTACTTGGGGAGGCATGACCATGATTTTAAACTCCGAGCACAGTGCTCCTACAAGGATGTTGGAAAATATTCTTTTGTCACTAGAACAGTCAATGAATGGAATCTGCTTCATCCTAGTGTCTTTGGAAATGGTGAGGATATAAGTGTGGCTACCTTTAAAAGCAACATAGGGTCATGGCTGGCCGAACAGCGTGGGATATTATAACATCTTTTTTGTTTCAATGCTACAAGTTCTAAGTTATGCAACTAGCTGATACTATCTGCGACTGCATTGCATCCTTGTACATTCATGTCATTGTTCATTAATGTTAATCTCCATTGCATTGCTGATTTGCGCCAGGGCCTAGCCCATGCAAATTAACATTAACATCATCAGTGCTAAGTCTTCATTGCTGCCGAGGAACCTTCAGGTGAAAGGTGAAAACGCGTTCCAGCTGATGTGTTAAAGAGAAGTACCTACGAATACCAGGGTGTTGGTGAAAAAGGATTAAAAACATGGTGAGTGTCAAGTCAACAGAACCACACCCAAAGTCCATCTACGGTTATGGTTTGTTGCTGCGTTCCTCTTTGCAAATCAAAGAAAGGGAAGACAGCAGGGGTTTTGTTTCATGAATTTCAAAGTGACAGTGAGCTGCGAAGTAAATGGCTGAAAAACATTTCACGCAAGGGTGAAAATGGAGAAATTTGGCAGCCAACAAGTGATCGTTCTTCGGTCTGCAGTGCCCACTTTGCAAGGAAAACTGCAAGCTGAAGATTTTGAAGCCTGCGTCGATTCCCACTGTGTTCCCAAGTTTTCCTCAGTACAACAGCCGAAGGCACCAAGAAAGAGAAAGGCCCCACCACAGCGCACTTTGGATGTCAGCTCTTTCGGTCACAAGAAATCCAAGAATGGGCATTTTGTCCCACTTGCGCCTGATCCGCAGGGTGATGCTGTGGAAAGGCATTCCCCGCTTCCATCCCGTCCGACGCTGAAGTCGCGGCTCAGCACTGCAGTTTTGCGCAACAAACTTTGGAGAGCGAAGAGACAGATTGCAGTGCTAAAGGAAAGGGTAGAAAAGCAGGAAAGGAAAAACTTGCAGGATGCCGATGGAGTCCCAAACCTCTCAATTGAGTTCGCTATGGTCGGTTGCACTTGAAATTGCGAATTGTTTTGATAGTTCAGTCGGGAATTCGACAACGTTGCGGCGGTAGGCAGACATACGGAAGTGTTACCTGCATCTTTTGTGTTGCCATGCTTGTGTTATTTCAGAAAGCAAATACAGCCTAGCAATTTTGGACACGATTACAGTGTTTGACTTCGCATTTTTTTTTTACTTTGTGCACCGCACAATGCAGTTTCCTAGACATTCACTTTTACCTTGTTAGGCCGGAGAGATCTCCGATGCTTTTTTTAAAACCACCGGTGAAAGTTGCGGATATCCACGTTTTCGAGGGGAAGGGATCGATAATATCCTCAACTACCAATCTCCGGTGGTTTTGCTTTTGAAAAAAGCAACAGAGATCTCTCCGGCCTTAGAGAATAGAGATAACCGTCAAGGTCAACATGCAGTGAACAAATATTGCTGAAACTTTCTTTTTTATCCACACAGTTGGCAGCTTTGGTGCGTTACCTCGAAGTGATATCCAAAAAGGTGTCACTGGCCGGACTAGAGTAAATTTACAGCTATATTATTTTCCGTGTGTGGAGTGGACCCGTTTAGCGGACGTGATGTATAGGCGTACACGAAAAAGTTGCGTGAAATAGGTAATATAGAATTTTAATAGTTTATTGTGGGGTACTCTATTGCACGATCGCTGGGAAACATTTTGGGAATGGGTAGGTATATCTGCACTCTGCCGTGCAATTGTGTCCCCTTTCGACGACAAAAGACAAGGGTGTACCATATGTACCTCAAACACTAAATCAACACTATGCATTTGGAATTTGAAAAACTCTGCAATAACCATGTTGCTGGTTGAGACTTGCCCGGTAGAGTAGAGATATTTCCCAAAATGTTTGCTTGCGAGCGTGCAAAAGTTTCCCCCTGTACCTGAAAAAGCCAGACCAAAACATGCCATGAAAATGGTGACTGTTCGACGGACTGCAACTGTGTTCTTCATGAATTGCATCAACCCCCTCCACCACAATTTCGACTTGGCCAGCTCCCTCATGAATTGACCCCGCACGACGTCCCATTTCTTCTTCGTTTCGTCTAGAGACGGAATATCTTCTCCAGTAAACTGTGAGACGATCTCTCGGAAAGCAGCATCACGCTTGTTTTGGTCCTTTTACTCTTTTAGTGCCACATTCCATATAACAGGACGTGCTTCAACAGCTAAGATAAGATATTTCATCTGGTCTGGCGTCCGTTGTTTTTTTCCGGCAGACATTTGTGCACAACAGTTTGGTTTAGAGGTTGAATGAAGGTTTTCCTGGATTACAAGAACACAACACTACAGAACAACAAATGCAGGGGCGTAGCGATGGGGGGTTTGGGGGGAACTCCACCCAATTTTTGGCAAAATTTGCGAAAGTTGGGAAAAAATCGAAGAACTGTGTGCTCTGTGCTGCACACGTGCACACAGAACGACCGGGCCCGGCGTTCTCCCTGATTATGACTGGTTCCATAGCCGGAAGCAAGTGTTGTTGAAATTGTCAGACAGCTTTGTGTATGCGTCAGTCGGTCAATTTCACAACAAAATCACGTATTAAACCTGGCACCAGGTGCATTGCTTGTCAGAAACCGTCAGTCACAAAATGTTAACGTACCCCATTGTCCAGTGCCTGTCCTCAAGCATCGAAATGATGTGATTGATCATTGATTTCACAACAAAATCACGTATTAAACCTGGCACCAGGTGCATTGCTTGTCAGAAACCGTCAGTCACAAAATGTTAACGTACCCCATTGTCCAGTGCCTGTCCTCAAGCATCGAAATGATGTGATTGATCATTGATTTCACAACAAAATCACGTATTAAACCTGGCACCAGGTGCATTGCTTGTCAGAAACCGTCAGTCACAAAATGTTAACGTACCCCATTGTCCAGTGCCTGTCCTCAAGCATCGAAATGATGTGATTGATCATTGATTTCACAACAAAATCACGTATTAAACCTGGCACCAGGTGCATTGCTTGTCAGAAACCGTCAGTCACAAAATGTTAACGTACCCCATTGTCCAGTGCCTGTCCTCAAGCATCGAAATGATGTGATTGATCATTGATTTCACAACAAAATCACGTATTAAACCTGGCACCAGGTGCATTGCTTGTCAGAAACCGTCAGTCACAAAATGTTAACGTACCCCATTGTCCAGTGCCTGTCCTCAAGCATCGAAATGATGTGATTGATCATTGATTTCACAACAAAATCACGTATTAAACCTGGCACCAGGTGCATTGCTTGTCAGAAACCGTCAGTCACAAAATGTTAACGTACCCCATTGTCTAGTGCCTGTCCTCAAGCATCGAAATGATGTGATTGATCATTGATTTCACAACAAAATCACGTATTAAACCTGGCACCAGGTGCATTGCTTGTCAGAAACCGTCAGTCACAAAATGTTAACGTACCCCATTGTCTAGTGCCTGTCCTCAAGCATCGAAATGATGTGATTTCACAACAAAATCACGTATTAAACCTGGCACCAGGTGCATTGCTTGTCAGAAACCGTCAGTCACAAAATGTTAACGTACCCCATGTCCAGTGCCTGTCCTCAAGCATCGAAATGATGTGATTGATCATTGATTTCACAACAAAATCACGTATTAAACCTGGCACCAGGTGCATTGCTTGTCAGAAACCGTCAGTCACAAAATGTTAACGTACCCCATTGTCCAGTGCCTGTCCTCAAGCATCGAAATGATGTGATTGATCATTGATTTCACAACAAAATCACGTATTAAACCTGGCACCAGGTGCATTGCTTGTCAGAAACCGTCAGTCACAAAATGTTAACGTACCCCATTGTCTAGTGCCTGTCCTCAAGCATCGAAATGATGTGATTGATCATTGATTTCACAACAAAATCACGTATTAAACCTGGCACCAGGTGCATTGCTTGTCAGAAACCGTCAGTCACAAAATGTTAACGTACCCCATTGTCTAGTGCCTGTCCTCAAGCATCGAAATGATGTGATTTCACAACAAAATCACGTATTAAACCTGGCACCAGGTGCATTGCTTGTCAGAAACCGTCAGTCACAAAATGTTAACGTACCCCATTGTCCAGTGCCTGTCCTCAAGCATCGAAATGATGTGATTGATCATTGATTTCACAACAAAATCACGTATTAAACCTGGCACCAGGTGCATTGCTTGTCAGAAACCGTCAGTCACAAAATGTTAACGTACCCCATTGTCCAGTGCCTGTCCTCAAGCATCGAAATGATGTGATTGATCATTGATTTCACAACAAAATCACGTATTAAACCTGGCACCAGGTGCATTGCTTGTCAGAAACCGTCAGTCACAAAATGTTAACGTACCCCATTGTCCAGTGCCTGTCCTCAAGCATCGAAATTTTTCAAGGTGGGTGATTAATTTCAAATACAGTACCGCTGGCGAAGAATCTGACGCGGAAAAACTTATTAATGCCAAGAATTAATAATAATTACGGGCCGTTCTCTCTTCCTGGCTGGAAGGAATAAGCTCCGCCGGTGTTGCGTGAAATGGGCCATGCCGTTTAAACTGACGGAGTCTTCACATCACATTTGCTGCGAACAGATGGTATAGTGGCGGCGGAAAAAGATTACTCACACATGTGTTTTTTCCCATCTAACTGTTGCCTCCGAAACTTTTTTTTTCTTTCTTTTTACTCTTATGCAGCTGGTAGAAATTAAAGCGCCAAATTGCAACGGAGCTCTCTAAAGGTGTCAGATTTTGACATTAGTGATGAAAGAGGATCTTTTATTTCTACAGCATGGAGTTTTTGCTAAAATCTCAAGAATGGAAATTTTTCACATGTATAGGCAATCTTTTTCCGCCGCCAGTATACAGCAATACATTTACTTCCTTTACGATGATTAAAACAAAATGAAGAATTGCACGAGGAGTTGCCAAATTTCACAGTGTATTTCACATGAAATTGGTGGGAGTTTCTAATTTCACGTGAAATGCTGGACCCGAACCGCACCGAACAGGGCACCAATTTCACGCAACCGCGGACCAGTTCGCAGATTCCGCGTTTTAGATGGACCCCATTGTCGATGAAGTGAACCATATGTATTGTCGCCCTGCAGGGTCGCCGCGCCGAAAAGGAATTGCACGCAGAATACGCCCGGGACTGCATTTTGACAACACAACCGGCCGGATATTGGAACCAGTCGGCGCCAGGTTATCGGTCACATACACAATGACCTTTCAAAAGCAACTGAGCCGACCTGATTTTGTGCGGCCTTCATCTGTCGGCTGTCTGCATTCAAGCCCCAGCACCACGTGAGCACCACACCACAAAAACCGAAAACTCCGCCCACACTTTCATCGGCGACAGCTTTTGCTTCAGAAAAATCTCTGAAGCAAAAGCTGCAGCTGTAAAGCTGTGACTTTTTTGTTTCTCAACGTTCAAACCATCCAGTTTTTGCTTTCCGCTCCAGCGGATAGCAACAGCATTCCGCTGGAGCTGGATGACGGTACTAACTTCGAAGCTGCTGCTTCCCAGCTCCAGCGCACGAAATAAAAAGCTGTTGCTTGCCAAACACGTACAAACTGTGCAGCTGCAGCTTTCTGCTGCAGCAGAAAGCTGCAGCTGCGTAGTTTGTACCCTGCTAAACGAACGTCGAACAATGTCTGTCACGCGGCGCGTCTGCCTCAACAAGCCTGCATTTGTCCTGGCCTGCTTTGGGCCACAGTTGACCCATAAAGCCTTTTTTTTTAATAAACTGCCGGCGCAACCGCAAATCCGATGAATCGGAGTAACCGCGCCGTGAAAATAAAAAGAACAGTCCCCCAAGTGGGAGAAGTCGGGCCGATATTCCACATTGCCTTGCATTGCACTACACCGGGGCATGGGTCTGCTGAGGGGGTAACCTATCCTTTCCATCCCTATGTCCTTTTCCTTCCTTTCCTTAATCACACATCCTGCCGAAACAAGTCCAGGCCAAATAAAGGCCAGGCAACGTCTAGCCTGGAACACAAGGGCTTTTAGCTCAAGCTCCATTCCCTTCTCTTCGGAGGAGGAACCCAGCCTTCGGCCCCAACTCAACCCCCCCCCCCCCCCCGCGTCTGACTCCCAATCCGAAGGTCGTGGGTTCGATTCCCGCAACAGTCGGAACTTGTGGGTTGGGTCGTGCTCCATTCTGGCTGCAGTGACAGAAAGGGAGACTTAGTGGCGAGTCTTCTAGTCCTTCGGAAGGGACTTTAAGAAGGTGGTCCCGTGTGCAAAAGGATTTTTTTTAACTGTTTGGCCTCAAATTTTTATTTTATTGCAGGCCATTTTTTTATTGTTTTTGTTTTGTTTTTCCTCATTTCAATTTCATTAATTTTAGCAAAATACAGTTGAAAAGATTACAAAAGCATCTCTCACACCATTGAGCATTGATTTGATTATGAGAAGTATCAAGCGGGCATCAACGTTAAACCATTCAACAATGAATGGGAACGCAGGAGAAAGGAAAGTGTTAAATGGTGCAAATAAATCAAATCAACATCCAAACTTACGGTCGTGTGCGATACCAGTTGAATGCAGCAATCACGATTGTTGATCATGAAGGAAGCATGTTAAAGTTGAAAATAAGCGAATCCAAAAATGATTCAGTAAATATCACACAATTCATAGAGGCAATAATTCAGCCAACCACAGAAACAGAGTAGAAGCCCTAAATGAAAAGAAAGGTGATGTTGCAGGTAGCAACACAACCATAAGTTTGGAAAAAGAACACAAAAATGCATTAGGTTAAATGTTAGAGAAAAAACACTATGAATGTCAACAATTAAATTTAGGGAAATTGCCAAGGTAACTCTCAGACAAAGAAGGCAAAAGCAGGTAACTGCTTGTAGCCTATGCCACAGGAATGCTTGTGAGGAAACCACAGGCATACACTTCTTTTTCTTTTATTTAAAAAAATTTCTTTAAAAAAATAAAAAAAAAATTTGTTTACTTTTATTTCATTTTTTTTTCATCAGTCGGAAAACTGATGTTACATCACTAGGTAGGTACCTACGTAATATTCTCCCTTCTAATTTGATAATTTTACCCATAACATGTTTCCCAAAAAGAATGAGACTTCCCTGCCTTAAGATACCTCACAACGCATGCCATGATGGTGGTGCGCAGTACCCAGACATCAGCAATTTATTGATTCCAAATGATTCCTTATTTAAAATTCCTTTTTCCTACAGGAAAAAATACTAGATTTTCAGTCAGGCGTTCTCCCAATTCATCTTTTGAAATATACTCCTTGCTCTAGTAGGTCCCTAGGTACCTACTTACGTACATATACAGGATAATTTATTTTCTCTTTTTCTTTTCTCCCATTTGGCAACTTGCCCCATGCTGCATGCATGGTTTTGCATTTCCATTTTTGGGACTTTTGGCTTTTTGCTGAAATAATCATGCATTCGTTTGGCATTCATTCTTGCTTTTGTTTCTATCCTGACTCTTGCTTTTGTTCTCGCTGGCGCCTACCTACCATTCTACAATCTGCTATTCTCTTCAATCCTGTTGCATGAATCTTCTTGTCTTGATGATCGAATACATCCATGTACCAATCATGCTGCTGCATGGGTTAAGTTGCATCTTGTTCATTTCAATGGTTGCTGGAGTTACTTCTGTCCAAACAATAATTGTTGCTTGCTGGTTTGAAATTTTGTACCCATGTATTGTGTGAAAAATACAAATTAAAAAAATGATCAGTTGTGTTTTGGTTGATATGCCTCTCTCTGGTTATTATTCCTAATTTTTTCTATCGGCAATTGATTCAAAATGATCAGCAATTACTGCTTAGGTTGATGCCTCTCTCTTGCTGGTTCTTGTTATTCCAAATGATTCACAGTGGTTGATGTCTCTGGTTGTGTGTCAGGGAATCACGGTACCTACCTACCTGTTGTGAGCCGTAAAGATGGCTTGTGTTGTCTCTTCCGGCTTTACACTCAAAGTCACCATCTATGCCAATGCGTTGACCCAGTGCACAACTGAACAAGTGCGGTGGATGTCCAGGATCAAACGCCGATTCACTCATCCTTTCTTTCACTTGCCAAAGCGAAGTCGGAAGGTGAGTTAGTTGGTTAACTGTTGCTCTTTCATTGCACTTCAGTCACGACACAAGAATACACAGACACCTAGATAGGCACCTCTGCAGCTCAATTCTTGAAACATTCTCTCTTTGTGACCAGTGATAGAAAACGCTTTTCTACTGGAGAGCTGTTTTGCTCTGCATTTCTGAAGCCAGCTGGCCCAAAATGTTTTTTGCACCAAAACCAGTTTTCTGGGAACTTGTAAAACTTGGTAAAAATTCAATATCGAACTTGGTCTCATGCTTTTCATCAACTTGCAAGGTGGGTAGGTAGGTACCTCCCAAATTGAAATTCGCTACACAGATTCCTGGAGCTCTCTCATGGAGACATTTTCATGCATCGCATGAAAAAAACTCATGCCACCACTTGGGCATTTTCTGATGTTCTGTAAAAAGTGAAGGTGATAATGTTGTTTTGCAAACCATGCACCGACAC
Organism: Sinentomon sp. SZTP_YWyxl; assembly: GCA_030068105.1. Taxonomy (NCBI): domain Eukaryota; kingdom Metazoa; phylum Arthropoda; class Protura; order Sinentomata; family Sinentomidae; genus Sinentomon; species Sinentomon sp. SZTP_YWyxl. The sequence goes on from JASGXE010019647.1 coordinate 12,098, forward strand.
CACAGTTTAGAGGCTCAAAGTGAATTGGCCCTCTGTTACGTAATGCAGGCACCAATGATTTATACATTTGAAACACATAAAAGCATACCTACCGAGGCCAAACTAAAAAATCGACTGCAAAAGGAATGAGGGTTTGACATGAATTGTGCCTCTATTCTGTGCTGCGCAAGAATGAGTTTGGCCAAGAGAAAATGCTGCACTGATCCACTGGTCCTCATGCATCGAATGAAGCACATCCCCCAATGTGGAGGTGGAGAGGAAAATTTTTATATTGAACTGGAAGAATTCATGCTCAACTGATAATTGGTAACCAGTTCATCTCGATTCTATTTTATCACAGCCCCACTATGACGATAACAAAATAACTCCAGAGAACAAGGCATTTATCCAGGACACAATATCCGACCAGTGGGGTGGCCCACCAACAGAGCGCTTTGGGGAATGCACGCCAAGGGTGAGTCCACTGAAGGAGGAGCCGTGGAAGAAATCGGAGTGGCAACCAAATTCTTGCAGAACAGGTCTCATTGCAAGGAAGATCGGTGTCTATCCCATGTGGACAAAGACTGGAATCAAACTCACGACAACACTTCTTCAGGTGAGTTTCCCTTCCCACCAACAAAGCTTTTTTTACACTGGATGGAATTTACCTGAGGGATTTGTGTCTTTGGCCCATGTCATGCGGAAAAAGCATTGAATCCAGATTGGGACCATGTCGCTTAAAAAGTACCGACCAATAGCCCATGTCATTTGATTAAAGTGATTTTATGGCAGTCTGACTGCTGAATCCAAAATTTATTTTTTTTACCCCTGCGAAAATTGGTTTTTTTACTCGTGGCCAATTTTTAAAATACCTTTTGCTTCTCGGCCCATTTTTACTTTTTCCCTTGTTTTTGCTCCAATTTTAGTTTTTACCGTTCTTAATTCCTCCACCAAAGAGAAAAATCCTAAATTGGCCCTATGGGAAGATATGACAAATGTGGAAGTGCAAAAAATGCATCTGAAAACATTCACTGCATTCCGCAATGCAACTTACCCACAGGTCCACTCAACAGCCAATTCAGTGGATAAATTATTTGTGTTGCGAAAATTTCATTATTCATCACAACGCTTTTCCATTGTTGCATCGAAAGATGTAGGCTATCCATGTGTTGAATTAGCTATCAAGTTGAACTTATGAGCGCGAGTCACAATGGGAAATTTGGCCGGTCCTTTTCTGGCACACAACTGGCTTTTGCATAATTCACTTGAAAATGTTTGCTTTTCATTGCTCCCGAATGCAAATTTTCCGACATTTTTCATTGGAAATGTGCTGATTCAGGCCAACAGATCACAGTTCTTTCCATACCTGGCCCACATAAAGATTGAGGTATGTAGTAGCCTTGATGATGTGTCTAGAAACTCGGAGCCTGTACAGACCCAACATAACTTTTGATCGCTTGCAGAAGTTGTAAACTCAAATTAAAATGGTTATGTGTCACACAGATAAAATTTAGGTGCACTCACAAAAGCCTCGGCATAATAATTTTTATACTCTGGAATCTGGTTTAAATTTTAAATAGGTTGTGGACAACCACGTGATCAACTACATTCCACCTGAAGAATTTCACAAGACACGTGAAGGTCAGAAGAGGTACGGAAAACGAGAAACCTGCCCGATGGCATCCCTGGTCGTCGGTGCAGAGAGCACCGATCCGCAGAGATTCACAAAACAGTACTGCGGTCTTTTCACCAAAGCAGGGATCATGCCAAAGGTGAAGTTAGCCAGATTCATAATCTCACCGGATGCAGCGATTCAGCCGGGAACACCACTCTACGCAACACACTTCAGTGTTGGTGACTATGTGGATGTGCGGGGAACCACGTGAGTGAAATTAATTTTTGTTTTTTTTTTCGCTCGGTATATTTTTCAAAAAGATTATCGGTCGTATGCACTAAAGCCACTAACTCGAACCCTAAGCTTGAAAAAAGTCAATTCCACATTCAGGTGAACCTTGCTCAACGATTGAAAAAGGAATACTGTTGTACCTACATGGAAATCAAATTTTCCAACAGATTTCTCTTCATAAAATTTTATGTGCAGAAATCTGTTTGGAAAATTTGATTTCCATGCACAACAGTATTCGTTTTCCATCGTTGAGAAAGGTGCATCTGAACATGGAATTGACTTTTTTCAAGCTTAGGGTTAGTGGCTTTGGTGCAGTGCATACAACTGATGTAAGAGTTACTCTCTTATAAATGGCAGTGCCAGTGCATTTTAGACCATCCATCCACTTGTGTGGAGAATCTAATAATGACTCCCTTAATACAGAAATAATGATGACTGGCTCCCTAAAGACAAGTACCTACATGAGGTCATGGGAGCCAGTATTGTCACCGGGACGGAACATGTCTGCTATCATGGATATGCTGTACCTACCTGGCCATGGCTGCACTCTCAGAGGGTTGTACAGCCACAGGCAATAATGACTTCCTTGGTCTTGGTAGGGAGGTACTTGTATAGGTAAAGGGAGACATTGTTGTTTTTCTATGTCTACTTGTGTGTAGGGTGTGATCTGCGTCCACTGGTCAGCCCTCTGATGGCCAGCTGGTGGCATCAAAAACAAGCCTAAAGATTGGTGTTTGACAAGGTGTTTCGAGACTCATTGTCCAACTGGAACTGCAGAAATTCGCACAAATCTGGGGACTCCACCCACAAGACCCCGAACCGTGAGCCTCGCAGCAACCTCAGATTCTTTGCTGGAACTCGCGATCCCACGTCTTCAGACCGTCGTGAGGGTCACCATTGGCAGAGCAATTTTTGCTTTTTCTGTGGATATTCCAACCTTGAACATTTGTGCACCCATGTCTGTCAAGGTTGTAAGCGTGACCCATGAATTAATCCACATACCTACCATAGGTATGTGGATGATGGTAGGTATGTAGATGATCGACTCAAAAATGATTTTTTATCAGCCACCTTTATCATGTAAGGATGTTGGAAAGTTTTCACTCATGTCATAATGGTGCATGATTGGAACTCCTTGGGAACTGAGGTGTTTGTAAGTGGGGAAGACCTAAAAATCCACTCTTTCACGGAGAAAATTTTACAAGGTTCAGGACTGTCATTTCACAGTGGATAAGCTTGCCCGATATTGCATTGTATTCCTCTGTTTTGTTCTATTTTAGTTTCTACTTCATTTACGAGTAAGTACAGGTACTTGAAATGTCTGTTAAATTGCCAATTGTGCCAGATTTGTAGTTAGGTACTTGAAATGTCTGTTAAATTGCCAATTGTGCCAGATTTGTAGTTAGGTACTTGAAATGTCTGTTAAATTGCCAATTGTGCCAGATTTGTAGTTAGGTACTTGAAATATCTGTCAAATTGCCAATTGTGCCAGGTTTGTAGGTAGGTACTTGAAATGTCTGTTAAATTGCCAATTGTGCCAGATTTGTAGTTAGGTACTTGAAATATCTGTCAAATTGCCAATTGTGCCAGGTTTGTAGGAATATCTGTTAAAATGCCAATTGTGCCAGGTTTGTAGGGAAGTACTTGAAATGTCTGTTAAATTGCCAATTGTACCAGGCAAATTAAACCTTGCAGCAGTAATTTATTGTGATAAAACGTTTCTCAACAGGATTGAGCATGGCTTTCAAGGAGTTGTCAAGAGATGGGGTTTTGCCGGTGGTCCGGCAGATTCACATGGCACCACCAAGTTCCATCGAAGACCGGGAAATATCGGAGGAGGAGGACAGAAAGCCAGGGTGTGGCCTGGTAAGAAGATGCCTGGTCACATGGGATCGGAGAAGCGATACCTGAGGGCGCTGAAGGTGAGTGTGACTTCAGGGATAGTTTCTTGATTTGCGACAGGGGTGTTCTTGTAGAAACGACCTGAAAATCAGCATGCCATCTGAAGCTCGTGCCGCGTGGCATAAATGTCGGCGGCGTAAACCAGACTCGATCGTGGCAAACAATATGCCGCTTGACATTAATTTTGTACCAAGAAAGTTGTGGATTGCCTGGTTTCAGATATGTCCACATCTACATAGTGATTGGCTTTATTTTGTCGAAATCATTTTGGAACAAGAAATTGTGTGATGTGCGAATTTCACACCATTTTTTGACAGTTGCAGTTGGCCGTCAAATGGCAGTTATCTTTTTTGAAATTTTGCTAATTCTCTGATTTTTTATTCTACCTGCATTGCGGTCGTGGGGTGTCGTGTCTGAGAATTTTTGAGAACTCAGGTGTAGAACTTCTAGTGAAACATGAAATTTGTATGTATAGAATTATTTTTGAAAATTTGATTTCTATGCACAACAGTGTTTCCATCGTTGAAAAAGGTGCATCTGAACATGGAATTGACTTTTTCAAGATTAGGGTTAGTGGTTTTGGTGCATACGACCGTCCATCTCAATTATTGTTTGCTTATTCCCACTTTGTTTTTACCTTGAAAAATCCAGATTTGGAGAATAAACACCAAGTACAATGTGATCTGGGTCCACGGACCAGCCGTTCCGGGTGAAACACACAATTACGTCTACATCCAGGATACCAAAATCCCACCAAAGTAAGTTGGCAGTTCGTTGTGTGCAGTTAACCACAGAATCCATGCAGTGTTCAAAGAAAAAATTAAACGGAGACCACTGATAATTATTCATAAAATTCAGGCACGTGAAAGCACTTTGTTTTTTTTTTCTCACATTCTGAGGACCACTGTCATTGACAGATTCCATCATCACATAAAGTGAAGAAAATGGGGATGCCTTGCAGGAGAAAAAAGTTGTTCTTGGCGCCCATCCTCAAGCATGGTTGCTGCCACTTTGAAAAATCGGAATTCCCTGAGTTTTCCAGAAGGATTCTCAGTTTTTTCCAGGGTTTTTTCCAGGCTTTTATGCACACAAAAAAATGTTATAAAAACCTACTTTTCCCTTTTTTGG
>JASGXE010019650.1:0-15275 GCA_030068105.1 Sinentomon sp. SZTP_YWyxl
AGAATGGCATCTGTTGCCTTCCCTCGTTGCGCTGCAAAACACGTTTTGTGCGCTTATCTCCAAATTATCTGCCTCATTTCACAATCAATATGCGATGCAAAGAAACGAACTAAAGTGGAAGTAAGGGGAACCTTCACTGGAGACTCTGTCTTCTCTGTGTCTCTTGCCATAGTTCAAATAAAATTGGGGAAATTTTACAGCCCCTTATTTCAGGCTCACTTTCACAGTAAATAAAATACGAGAAAAAGCTCGTGGCGAACCGTTACGAGCATTCCGGCCTTGGCAAACAAAAACAAAAATGTGGAACAACAAAAAGCTGCAATTTGCCAAAAAAGACAAAGTGCGCTAAACAACAACCAAGAGTCGAACAATGCTTGTCCAAAAAAAAGAAACACATTTGTTCGTAACATAAGCATGGACTGTTTGATTTGAATTTTAAAGCAATGATATCAGCTATCGTCACGGAAGAAATAAACATGAAATAAACCAATATAATAAACAATAAAATTTCCAAAATAACCAATAACCCATTGAAACCAATAACATAAACATGAAATAAACAACCACGGGAAGCTAAAAGGGTTCAGTCCGACAACTCCGCCTATCCATTTTCATCGACAATAGCTTTTGCTTCAGAAAAATCTTTGAAGCAAAAGTTGGAGCTGTAAAGCTGTGACTTTTTTGTTTCTCAACGTACTGGCCCCCCAGTTTTTGCTTTCCGCTCCAGCGGATAGCTACAGCTTTCCGCTGGAGCTGGGTGACGGTACTAACTTCGAAGCTGCTGCCTTCCAGCTCCAGCAGACGAAATAAAAGGCTGTGGCTTGCCAAACACGTACTAACTGCAGTTTGCTGTAGCAGAAAGCTGCAGCTGCGTAGTTAGTACCCTGCATTAATAACTCAACTTCTGCAATTTCATTAAACAATAGTTACCAAAGAAAACAGACAAATCTGAGAGATGGAAATGCATAAAATGGCTCACTTCCTGATGAAAAAAGGTTGATCAATTTCGATAATTTACTTTTCATCGTTGTTTGTTCAACATTGGCAGATAAAATACTTCAGCAAAATTTCATCTCAACTTCAGGAATATCATCAAAATAATCGCTGGAAAACAAAACATAATTTTGAACGAGGGAAAATTGAATCAATTGTGAGCCCTCGCTGGTGTAAAAGGTTGATCCATTGTCACTTTCTATGAGCTTCCTTGTTTACCATTATAGTTTAATATTACGTAAAATATAATCAAAATGTCACATTAACATATCAAGTATTCGTAACTTCAACAACTTTACAAACAATCGTTCAGTTGAGAGATCAACACGAGGATTAACTAACCTCGAGTTGCCAAGTAAATTTTCACCATTTACTTCAGTAGCACAAATTTACCTCACAACCCCGAAGTTAACGTTAAACCCGTACTGATCTCTCCACTTGCTGTACAATTGGTACAAATGGTATTTGTTGCAAATGAAAAGTGCGTTTATTACAAAACATGATTCAACCAAAACGTGATTCAATTGTGGGCCTGGTGGTTGCTTGAAGATGTGTGTTGGTATTCTTTCACCCTGCAGCAACAATATTCAAGCCTTAACAGTGCCAATAACAGTGCATGCTACTTTATGTTCTGTTAGGCTACCTTTTACCTAGTTTATTTCTTAGAGTGCACAGCATATCTATGCACAGTGCATCACAAACACCTCAGGAAATAACAATGGTACCGATGTTTAACGTGTGTACAGATATACATTTTCGCATCAAGCATTTTGCTTTACAGTATATATTGCTTTAAAATACAAATTTAGTGTCAGCAAATCATAATTTTGGTCGATCCTTGACATCATGGACGATTTGAGAAACCCACATCCTGCATCGCAATGACCAAATCAATAAATCAAAAGGTTTGACAAACAATGAAAAGTACCCTAAGTATCGAGAAACATGTCACTGCTCTGGATCAGTCCTTATTCTGATACAGTTCGCTACGACTCGAAAACTGCACACACCTAGAAATGTTTCTCTGTTTCGGCAAGCCCAATCGTGCCATAAGTACCTATCGTCTTTTTGCCACAATAAATAGACCTGTTGTAAAAACTTGCTGACGTTAGAAATGCGATGATCACATTGTGCATGGATTCATGCCAAACTTGAAGGATCTAAGATTAATACAAAGAGCTCGTCGCTGGTCACCTGTTGTGTCAGTGGGTCGGACAAAAATTGGAAACGGGGATGTGGGAGCATGGCTTTCAAATGAGATCACTTGTTTTGGTATGCCCCTCGGCGTCATGTTTCACAATCCTCCGGGGCCTCCGGGTACAGAGGAGCGCCACGGATATCATCTGCCGGAGCGCGGAAAACACGTGGCTTTGCCACGTGGCTGCCATTCCAATATGGTGTTGTGACACCATGCACGGTGCTGGCAACTGTGGCAGAAACTTTTCCCCGAGACCGAAAAGTAACATGCGAAATATGTGATTTTTCACAAAAATGAAATTGTTTGTCGTCGTGCCTGGTTCATGACGCGTGATTTTATCCAGTGGACGGACGCCATTAGCTGATGTACAGGTATTAACGATAAAATTGAGCCCTATACGGAAGGAATGGGCTTACGGGGGTTGCCTAGCAACCCCCGTAATTTTGAATCAAAACAACTCACACCGTCTGAAAACTTCTGGGATTGCTAGGCAACAACACATTGCTTGAACGGGAGCCCATTCCTTCCGTATAGGGCTCAATTTTATCGTTAATACCTGTACAAGCAAAGTGCTGACATTATTTTTTTCCAAATTGTTTGTTCGGAACAAATAAGTGTGTTGCATATCATGTTGGCGTGATCCTTGGAAATTTTGTCTCGAATAAAAACAATTTATTTTCAAAGAAGGAGTCCTCTGTGAAATTTTGGCCGCAATTTTTTTTAAGAAAACGGACACCGATAATGGTTCCAGAGAAGCTGGTCGGCCTGTGGCGCGGGACCGCCCTCTTGTGATACGAGTATGTGATAAGTCGGTTTACCATGTGGGCGGAAATATGGCCCTTGAGAACGGACGGTGTCTGAAAAACTTCGCCAGAGCAATTTCATCCCAACCGAGCTTCGCACGCTGAATTTTAGCATGGCCCTTGATAACGGACGGTGTCTGAAAAACGACGCCCGGGCAATTTCTAGTAACCGAGCTTCACACGCTGAACTTTAGCATGTGTGTCCCAAGCTTTTCTTCAAGTATGTAGGCCTTTTCAAACCCTGAAATGGGAAGAATTTTCATCCCTGAAACGAGCAGACATTTCTATCCATGTTTGTTGGGTTTAAAACTTGAGGAGGATCAATTTCGCCATACGGTGGTCGTGGATATGTTTTTTATCCCCAAAATTTTTCGATAATGGAGACGCATGCTGGGAGAGAACGTTTAATTTTAAGACTTGAGGAGGATCAATTTCGCCATCATTACGGTGGTCGTGGATACGTAGTTTATTATCCTCAAAATTTTTCTATAATGGAGACGCATGCTGGGAGAGAGCGTTTAATTTTTAAAACTTGATGAGGATCAATTTGGCCATCGTTACGGTAGTCGTGGATACGTAATTTATCCCCATAATTTTTCGATAATGGAGACGCACGCTGGCAGAGAGAGTTTTATTTTTTCCCACAAAATTAACACCAAAAATGTGATATTGGTTGTCTCCCAAGCACTCGTTGGAGCCATTCTCTCCCCTTTTCTTGCAACAGCGTATTCCCATTTCGGCACTTTTTTGTCGTCATTGTCCATGTTTCCTTATTTTCCTGCTTTCACTCTTGCGCTCTTTCCCTCCTTATAGTCCTTCCCTCGAACCCATAGAACAATTATGATAGTTCTGTGAATTGGATATGTGAACATAATGGCCATATTATGGGCCTGGACTTGCGAGATCAAAAAATACTGCGAGTGCCAAACAGACGTGCTTCAGGCAATCCTTTGCTGAATTGCTCCTGTTCGTACGAACAGGGGAAAAAGACAAAAACGAATTGTGTTGCTCTTTTGTAAAACTTTCAAACATACGTATGTGCGTATGAATGGTTGTGTTTGTCATGCATCATGCAGCTCGTCATTCATAGAATGACAACGCGTGATGGGGTAGTTTCTTTTGTGTGCGTCATGACACCCGAATTTCTTCTTTCCGAATATCAATTATTATTGCTCTTCAGTCATGTCACACCACGCTGGCAACACACATTTGGGCGAACTGCAGACTTTTTTTCTGGGCTTTTTTTAATTTTGCACCACACGAACTTCATTCTAAGGGCAATGTTTTAGGCTAAACGCATTAAACGGGGGAGGGGAGACAATGCACCTCGCGAAGACAATCGAATTCAGGTCTAAGTCCACATGGGTCTGAACGGGGACAATTAACCTATGCTTATTATTATTCCAGAGCGAGCAATCCGCTTCACGCACCTGGGTTATCAATTTCACGCTGTGCATGGTCCCCAAAACATGACGATTGTCATTTTTGAATATCTTTAGATTTCTAATTCATTTTTTAACATTTCTTATTTTAGATCATTTTGGTGAAAGTAAGCTAATTTATTTGTTGGTCAACGTGAGGTCGACAGGAACTCCATTAAAACCAATCCAAAAAACCCTCTAAAACTCAAAAAGGAATTTATGGTTTTAATAACACCAATTTAATCATCAAAATTTATATAGAAGGTTGTTCAAGTCCAACCTGGCTTTGGCAAGTTATCGATGGATTTTTGGGCTGAAATTTGGTGGACCGTCTAGACCTTCTATAATTAGCTTCCTGCCAAATTGGCACCTTTCTGCCATCTCTGGATCGGCTTCACCGGTTCTTTTTAGAAGAAGCCCTCATGAGGCATCGAAAAAACACTGGGCCACTGCTGCGATCAGCTCCATGGCATTTTTAAGGTGCCCCCAATGGTTTTCATTAGCCAAGGTTGGAAAAGGAAGGTGCTAGTGTGCGAAAAAAGGATTATTCGGCAGTATTTTGATGCTGAGATCAAGACATGCTTCAACCCCAACCTTGTTTGTCAAAGCAAGCAGTGGCGGATACAGGGGGGGGGGGGGGCGACCGCCCCCCCTGCGGCCAAAAAAAAATTACTGCAAAAATGATTTTTTGGCCGCTAGACAAAAAGGTGCTGTTTTTATCCTCGAAAATTGACGTTTTTCGCCCAGAAGAAACTCAACGGTTGGTTAGTGTATGCATGGAGAAGGAATTTGGGGTCCTGCAGCATGATAGAACAGTTTGGTAGAACTGTGCTCAGTGCCGGATTTCCCTATGGACCGAATGGACCTGGGTCCAGGGGCCCCCGGCCTCTAAGGGCCCCACTGGGGTGGATTTTTTGCTCTCAGTTTGCCCACAAAATATTTTTTTGGTTACGATTTTCGAAAGTACCAGAGTTCAATCGGGGCCCTATGGATATCGACTGAAAATCGCAGCCCTATGGGCATCGAAAAAAGGCACCACCGGGAGCCTTTTTTCTACTTTTTCCCCCACAAAATCATTGTTTTGATTTCGATTTTCCTCAAGACATCAGACAAGTTGGGCCCCCGGTCTCTGAGCGCCCACCCCGGGCCGTGCGGCCTTTTCTCTCTCTGTTTTGCATAGATACAGAATCATTTTTTTTTTCGATTTTCTTCCAAAGCATCAGTTCAGTGGAGGTGCCCCCAGCCTCTGAGGGCCCCATATGGGTGGCTTTGTTTGATTCTCTCAGATTGTGCACAAAACCCTTTTCTGCTTTTGATTTTCTGCCAAAGCGTCAGCGTCAGGGGGCCCCGAAAAAACTGGGTCCAGGGCCCCACGCTCTCTTAATCCGGCACTGACTGTGCTGTCCAGACAAACTGTCTCAATATTACGGATAATGAGAAAAAAGTTAATCTTGCCCATAACCGGTTAGCCGTTCCCCCATTTTCATCATCTGTTGTGCTTTTTTGCAATTTTTGCTGTGGATGCTCCTGACCAACTCAAGTTTTGTCACCATTTATATAGCTGCCAAGAAAATCTATTTTAACACGTGCAAGGGTGCAAAGACTGCCTGCAGCCGAGCCCAAACGTGACCTCTCATGCGCCGTTAGGTAGGTACCTACATAACGTTCCGAAACTCAAATGATTTCCAAAGCAAGAGCGCCATTTCCCGCAGCTCAGGTCATGTATGACCAGGTATTGCGATCCATACTGTACCAATGGATTATTTGTGTTGCGAACTGCGATGTGTATTCTAGCTTTGGAATTCTGCTGCAGAGACAGGCGAGACTCACACATCCATGAGTGTTCCATATCTTCATCACTTCCTTCCATATCTGAGAGTTCCATATCAACAACGCCAACACAAACAAGAACTATAACCAAATTCTGAGCTGCATTAAACAGGTGTCTTTTAGGGATAAAACTATGTTCTGAAGTGTTCTGAGAGTGGTTTTCAGGAAGCAATTTTTATAAGATGTCTTTGGCTTCTGGGGGGCTTCGCCCTCCAGACCCCCCACCAGGGGCTCTGCCCCTTGGAACCCCGCCGGGGGGCTCCAGCCCCCCGGACCCCCCGGTTCTGGGCGCCTGCGGCGCCATGCTCAGGCGCCCCCCCTTGACAAAAGGCTGGATCCGCCACTGAAAGCAAGGGTCCCGTTTTTCCAGATAAGGGTGTCTTTCTGTCTTTTGGGGCCTTCCTTGACTTTTGCAAGTCATTTCCTATCTCACGTTCAGGACCAGGAATTCTTGATGTTGGCTGTTGCCAGTTTTTCCATCGTTTGTGAAATCCCCCAGAATTATCCCCTCCGAACCCCAAAAAGCTACCCCCATCCCCTCCCAAGGAAGTTTGGGCACATCCTTACCTTGCAGTTCATGCATTCACCATGGAATATGATCACACAACCTCTGGCTATATGGCCGTCATGCTTTCTTTAATTTCATGGGCCTCTGTGGGTTAAAAATCATATCAGACTCTGATGCTCCATCTGGCACAAATTCAGTCAGACTGTCAGATAACGGAGTAGGACATACTAAATCAACAATAGAAAATAAACTATGCACAACACAGAACTGAAATTTTGCCCAGAACCCACTGAAAGACCGATGTCAAAGTGTGCAAGAAAGGAAAACGCTCGGACTTGTGCAACAGGCCAAAGCCAGGTGGGACTTGAACAGCCCACGTAGAACTGAATTGAATCTATATTTTTCGAGTCACCTCCTTTCAATATATTCAACAAAAAGATGGACAGTGTTACAATGTTTAAACAATTAGATAGGTACAGCAGGGAAGAAACCACTTCCGAGCAGATCAGTTGTTTACAAAAGCTATCTACACATATCACAACATGCTCAGAAAGCATTGCAGATCCGATTTATTTGGGCTCCACACTTTAGACTTTACCCATCTATCGCTGCTTAAAAATGAATGCTTAAGTGGGGTGGAAACAATTTTCTGATATTGAAAGCTTCAAGTGACACGGAGCCGACCCTGCAAGAGAGGGACACTGGCAGAGGTTGTTCAAAAACTCGCCCTTGGTGGGAATTCCACCTCCGGATGGTTCTATACCTAAGAATGAGTAAATTCCGTTGTCTATTTCAAAAGTCTGAAATCGATGCTTGCATGTAGACGTGATCCCTGTGAGAGTAATAGAAGGTCCAAGGACCAAGACCAAGGACCCGAGAAAAGCGCCTAAACCTCCAACGTTCCAACGATCGGGAACAGGCACGTCAGTCTTGCCACGATGCCTTCTCGATTGCAGCGATTCCCAGCCGAGAGAGACAAACATGCTGGTGACACCGAGGCATGTATGGGTGACACCACTACGGCGCCTGTAACCACAAAGCGATAGCTGCCCTGCGCTGAACTTTTTCAGCAGAAACCCAGCATTATATGCCGAGGGTCCCGCATGCTGGGACACGTTCCAAAATGGGGCAGATAAAACTCTCTTATCCCACGGGGAAATTTCCTGATTTTTCGTCTTGCAAAATAAAGTGCCCTCTTTATTTTCCTTGGGAGAACCTAATCATGCTTATATGCCGGACTAGTCAAGCTAAATTGTAAATTTCACAGCGAAAAACTTATCTAATCTCAGCCTGCAGAAGGAGTGCACAATTAAGAACATAAAACACTCCAAACTCTAAGAAATCGGTGTGACACTTGTTGAAAAAAAATCAAAATCAATTGCAGACGTTTTGCAGGAAATTTATTCATACACATTTTCACAACAATGAAAAACATTCATAAAGTCAAATCAGTCAAACATTGAACAATTTGCGACTGGGATGATTTTCAGCTTTACTATATGAACATTTTTAAAGCCCGTGTGGCCGACATTTTACCTGGGCTTCGATCTTTTTGTCAGCCAAATCAGCATTTGTCACGAGGCCGACACAGATATACCTATACGTACGAATATTTCTGGCGTGTTTGAGTAAACAACTTTTGTTCACCTTTTGAAAGGTCATCAGCACACCAAGGCACGATGTAGCGACGGGCAATTTTTACAAAGGATTGGGTCGCTGGCATCAGAATCATCAATGCCAGGATCAGGAGCTTTGCAAATAAAAAATAACAAAAACCAAAATCCCACTTCCATTTTTAAGTGTGCAGGGCAACTGGTATAATCGCTTTCAGAGAATCCTAAGTAGGCCTAACGCCAGAAATACGTCGCTGTCATCTGTGGCAGCTCAAATTCCCAACAAAGTCCGGAAACGCGCAACATCCACGTGACGCTCCGGAGCAAGGAGGGTGGAAGCAAGGCAGATGGACGCGGCTCGTTCATGAAAAACATGTACGAGTTATCCTTTATTCGTTAAACTCCGTTTAACTGCCTTGGGTGGAAGCACAATTTGTGAAAAAATCAAAACAACAGGACACATGCTGCTTGGAAAATCTCATGAAGCGCATCGCGTTTCAAGGACGACTGGCCAGGAACAATCTCAGTCTACCATAGCGGAGTAGAAGGATATAGTGTGCGCACGAGCGCTTGTTGCGCGTTCCGTCCGCCGGTAGGCGCTAATGTCGAAAGAGGGACGACTCAGCGAAAAGACAATGCGGTTTGCTGGCGGAACACCATTGTAAATGGGAATGAATCACGGGGATTTTCTGAGAAATTGTCATGCAAACGACCTTGAATTTGATCGGGGAAACCGCGAAGACGCCCGTGAACACCCTGAACGAGCACAAGGGCCGTTCGTTTCGGAGCTATGTCCTTGGACGTGAGACATTCGAAAAGGGAGTGATCCTGAAAGTCGCTGAAACACTTGGAAAATAGACCAGGAACGACCCTGAGTGATATCGGGGAAACCCAGAAGACCCCCCATGAACAAACGTGTGAGGTCACCAGGGCCGTCCGGTTCGGAGGGGGCTGAGGGACACACGAAAAAGAGGGAACGGTCCAAAAAGTCGGTGAACACTGGGAAGCAGGCCAGGTTCGACCCTGAATTTTGTCGGAGAAATCTGGAAAATCCCCCGGGAGCAACTGTGAAAGGTCACTCAGGGTCGTCCAGTTTTAGCGCTATGGACCCCGAATGGTGGGGACACCCAAAAAAGAGGAAACGGTCAAAAACGTTGGTGAAACACAAGTTAATAGTCCTGGAACGATCTTGAATTTGAATGGGGCAAACCATGAAGACCCCCTGGGAACTGCCGTGAAAGGTCAATCAGGGCCGTCAGGCTCGCAGTTATGAAAACTATGAAGTGATTCTGAAAGCAGGTGGAACATCTCGGCCAAGAAGGGCCTTGGGATTGATGGGAATATCCGAAAACCCCCTGGTTACAACCAGCTTCCATCTAGCACACTTGCCCAAGCGAAATAAACATTCACCGTCAGCGGTCATATAAAATTTGGATAGTTGGGTTCTTTTGGGCTGTTTGCGGGCGCTCAAACATTTTCGTTGAGCTCAGGGCCTCCTCTTCAAAAAGTGTCTATGGTCATTACTATTTCCTTCTTGAACATTCCTGGGTATTCCTGATTCTTCCAAAGATTTTCAGTCAGGCCTATCCCCGATCATTCTCGACCTATCACCAAGTTCTTCACTATCAGGGTCATTCGATGTTTTGATGCTTTTTCAAACTCTTGCACTTCCATCCCCCTTCCCCTTTTTGAAATGTTTAAATTCCTTGTTTTCCTGGGACCACCATCTTTCGGGGGAGCGCCTAACCGGACGGCCCTATAGGTAACTGCTCAGGATTTTTCCCTGGGGCTGAGTTCTGGATCCTCGATCAACTGCGAGAGTCGTCCCCAACAGACTTCCAACTGTCTCACCGGCTGTCAGGATCATTACTTTTTTCGGGGGGTCCCCCACTTTCGGGGGCACAGTTCCAAAATGATGAGCGCAGGGTGACCGTTTATGGTTGTTCCCGGAGGGGTTTTCGGGCATCCCCGATCAAATTCAGGGTGGTGGCTGTTCCCCGGCGATTTCCATAAGTGCTCCACCGACTTTCAGGGAGTTCTCCGTTTATCGGCAGTCTCGCCAACCAACAGGGCACCATTGATCCGAACCAGACAACCCTAAATGACTGTTCAGGGTTGTACCCGGAGGTTTTCGGGTGCTACCGATCAAATCATTCAGAGTCGCCCCTGTCCGATTTGAAAATGTTTCATCGAATTTCTGGTCATTCGTGTTTTTCGGGGGGCCTCGCCCACCATTGGGGTCATAGCTCCGAACCGGACAACCCTGACTGACCGTTCAGAGTTGTTTTCGGGTGGCTACTGATAAAGAATTCAGGGTTGTTCCCGGCCGATTTCTAATTGTTGCATCGACTTTCAGGGTCAATTCCTGTTTTTCGGGGGGTCTTGCCCACCAATTGGGGCCATAGCTCCGAACCGGACAGCCATGAGTTCCGTTTAGGGTTGTTGCCGGGGTCTCCGGAGTTTTCTGATCTTATTCATAGGGTCATTTCTGGCCGATTTTCCCAGTGTTTCTCGCCTTTCACTGTCATTTTTCGGGGTCTCCAAGAATTCGGGGGCCACAGTTCAGAAAATGACGGCCCTAGGTGGTCGTTTGTTCCAGGGGGGTTATTTGGGATTCCCCTATGTAATTCAGGATACGTTCCCCGATGATTTCGCAAAAGTTTGGGATTCCCTTTTTAGTGTACACGCACTGCAACTGACTGCGCGTCGATCTCATCTGCGTCTTTCTCGTCCCTCTTTCGACGGTGGCGCCGAAACAGTTCAGAAAATGACGGCCCTAGGTGGTCGTTTGTTCCAGGGGGGTTATTTGGGATTCCCCTATGTAATTCAGGGTACGTTCCCCGATGATTTCGCAAAAGTTTGGGATTCCCTTTTTAGTGTACACGCACTGCAACTGACTGCGCGTCGATCTCATCTGCGTCTTTCTCGTCCCTCTTTCGACGGTGGCGCCGCAGTTGCAGCAGAAATCCGCAGTCCACTCTCTGTCCATTGAAGAGAAGCTCTGTGCGCACACTATATCCTTCTACTCCGCTATGAGTCTACCTTTTATCAATACAGCACACAGTGATTGAAGATCGCAATGCAGACTGCGATGAACCGAAACCTGAAAGTGTTCATTTTTGGCTGGCAAGTTTACATTGAAAATTGAAGTCAACTGCAAAACGACACGCAAAATGACAATGGAAAACGACGAAAAATCAATAAATGTTGAAATCACCAAACTAGTTTTCGTGACTGCTTCATTTCTGCAAAGTGTTTTGGGCTTCAAATGGGTTGGGTGAAGCCATAGCAGATCACCTTTTTCATCGTTGAGAACCTGGAAGGAAGGCCTTGAGGAATGCCTTGAGATCCTTCACCTTTTGTTAATGCTTCACACCCAACCATTCAAACGTCCGCAGATTTGTATGCCAAATTTATTTGTGTTCATCGGTTTTCATTGTTGCGTGAATTCTGAACTCCGTTACGTTGGCATGCTTCAGAGAATTCTCAGTTTGTAATTTCAAGTAGAATTAGTTCTTGTCACTTTGTTGTGCGGTTGCGGCAAAGAGGCCTTGAAGCTCTATCATTCCAAAACATCGTGCCCCAGCGTTTTCTCGTACCAGTCGTATGCTGATGCCTTTGCATATTTGCCTGTTCGACTCTTATCTGGAAACTCTGTATTCTCTTGCACACTCCAGTCTCAACCCTTCATGCTCTCACCTGAAGGCTTCCCAATAAGTATATATGTATCTTCAATAAAGAGACACAGAGTTCCGACCGTCAGGTTTGAACGTCAAAACTTTGAAAGACCGCAAGCATAACTCACGAAAGATATTCGCGACAATAACCGCAGGTTATTTTGACAACCAGAAACCAAAGAGAGATCTGCTTTTGAAGGGCAAGAGCGGTTTGCCTATGTCATGAGAACGAAAGAAGCCGGAATTTCCAAAATTGGCCAATAGGCGCAGGCAACCCCCTGTAAACCCTGCCAAAACCATGCAAAGACCATCGAGACTGTGTTGCTTAAACTGTTTGCGTAGACGGCTTGCGTAAAAACCCTGTAAAACCATGAGAAACCCTGTATAAACCCTATGAAAACCTTGTAAACGGTGTTGCCAACTATGCCTTGCTTCAGGTTGTTTTGTCTCCTGAATTTCTAGGGACGATCCTGATTGTCATGATTTGATCGCATGTCCTCCAGACTCAAGAGTGAGGAATATTCCTACAGCAACAACTAAGCAGAACTGCATCGCCCGAAATCTTCTCCGATTGTGAGGATTGTAAACAACTGCATCTGTTTTTCGAAGGAGAAAAAACACTTTCTTCCCGATAAAAAAGCATATTTCGATTGACTTGATTTTGAACATCCGACGACCCGGGACTGTCACAAAGAAATTCACAAGGAAATTCACAAAGAAATTCACAAAGTCACAATGAAATTCACAAAGAAATTCAAATATTTCACGAACTCAAACCTCTTTAAAACATGAAGTCAAAATCCAAATTCGTCGAAAAGTTGAACGCTTGGTATATTCCAGCACTTTCATCACGTTGAGCTCGCAAAGCGGGACTAAAAAGCTCTGTGTGTATCCCATGCCTTTGCATGCAAGCAAATTCTGTACCAAATGTGTTGGCGCCGCGTTTGGGTGAAATGGGTTAGAAATAATTCGCTGTTGAATACCGTTCATCAACAGAACAGAGGCGAGATATTATTGGGGAATCATCATCGAAACGTTTCAAAATATCTGCGCACCTGTTGGAAATGCAAAGGAAAGTTCTATGGCAAAGCGCTGGCTGGTCAGCGCAGCATTCAGAAATTAAACACCCTCCTCCTTTATGGTGAAAAAGTTTGTTGGTACAGTAATTCAACGAAACATCACTGCCACACAACATTAATAAAGCACAAATGAAGCAATTTGACAGATACTCGCATAAATGCCAAAATCTATTAGAATGATATTCATTGACACACAGATGGAGACAGACGTTCATTCACTGACATATCTGCTAATCATATAATTATATTTCTGAACGGATTGACGATAGGATATTGTGCATGTGTGTCGCTATAGCTTCAAAGTATCACCATACTTTGATTACTCGCCAAAGTAATCATCATTACTTTGATAATCATCAAGTAACTTTTCGATGTCCCAATGCAACTTTGGCAACCCATGTTCCGACACAAAACACGGAGAATGCGAAACCCGTTTTTCGGCATATATGACACTAAAATAGATATGTGCTGCGAAAAAGATAATAGTCCAGAGCTGAAAAAAGGGGATCTGCATCAGAATTAAAGGTGAAAATCATGGCCATCATTGCATCATACAGTTACATATACCATTTTCAAGCTTAACATAAGAACCATATTACAAAATCACCAACATCCTTTGAGTTATTGACCATCCATCGAATACCTACAGACAACTTTAAAAATAAAGTTGGAAACTGAAACAGCTGATGAAATTGGAAATTTACGATCAGCCGGTGAATTTTTTACGAAATTCCAACAGGCGAAATTCGACTGGACGAAAGTGGACGACAAAAATGGCCAGACATTTGGTCATATCTTATTCTTGCTAAAATATGTTTCCAAAGCATGCAAAAGTGGTTGGAGTTGTGATAAAAAGATCATTTTATTCGCCAATGGGAGATTGATAAACAATAGAAATACCAAGGGGATCTACAACTCATCCCACTTGAAGATATGAGATGAGAATGCTTCACACTCTTCCATTTTAATACACAGAAAACCTTCAATTTCTGTGCCGAGAATGAAGTTTTCGACCGAGTTTTCATTGTTGAAAGAATTCTGAATTCACTCTGAGCACACTTGGGAGCATTCTTAGCTCATACAGCTCATTCCACTTGAAGATATGAGCCAAGAATGCTCCCAAGTGTGCTCAGAGTGAATTCAGAATTCTTTCAGCAATGAAAATTCGGTCGAAAACTTCATTCTCGGCATAGAAATTAACGTTTTTCTGTGTATTTAAATGGAAGAGTGTGAAGCATTCTCAGCTCATATCTTCAAGTGGAATGAGCTGTATCTTCAAGTGGAATGAGGAGTTAAAGCTTATTTTTACAGAAATCCTGTAGAAATTCCGTTCTTGCTCAGTGGAAACTCCGGAAACATTGAAGAGAAAATGTGGAAAATGTGTCCACTCTTTTTGTCCATAACATAGCAAAGGGAAACACGACATACCAAAAGAATCGTACCTGTCGATGTTCCCAAAAATTCCGGCAGGGACGAACATGTTTTGATATGCTATTTCGCTGTGATTCATATACGAATAAGTATGTTGGACAAAATTTCCTGTTTGTTTGAAGTAAATATCCTATATGCGTTTTAGGCAAATGCTATTGAATAATTCATTTTTCAGTTTTTCAAGAAAGCTTCAATATACCAAACTATTTCCTGCCGCTTTGAGCATCGACAAGCAATTATTTTTTTTCCTCTTGCACCCCGCGCTTCCGACAAGCCAAAACACATTTTAAGAAGAAGTGACACTGGGGGTGGTTTCACCTATATCTTTGCATGCTTCAGTGCTTGTAGATAACTCTATTTTCTCTCAGCAGGCTATTCGTGATTGGAACATCAATTTCCCGACTTTGCTAACATCTCTTGCTGAGAGTGGATTTGTCGCCTGCTTATTTCCGAAGTATTGACCAGGAAGTTTACGGATAAGAGACACATCGCTGTACGCGAAAGAACGCTTTTTCACGCGACCTTCAACCATCGCGCGGGACGTCACATGCGGAAGTATTCAAGAAGTTGCCAGAATAATTGGGCTTTCAAATGGATTAACAGCACAAACGCTCCACAGGAGTGGCAAATGTCAAAAGGTGTTGATCGCAGTTTGCGTCTTGACGTGTCTATTTCTTTCAAAGCTCTTGGGTATTCTCAATAGTGGTGAGACTGAATTTGGC
>JASGXE010019662.1:0-17958 GCA_030068105.1 Sinentomon sp. SZTP_YWyxl
TACAAAATGAACTCTTTCATGCCCCAGGACAAATGTGGAGAAATTTTCTTTTCTTCAGAGAACGATTCCTGACTGGAATTCCTTACCCGCAAAAATTTTTAAACCCCAATTTCTATAAATCTGCTGAAAGCACGTCTTTACGCATTCTTTGGGAGCTCCATCCATTAGGTTATCTTCGCCTTTTACAGCTCTACATTTCAATTCCACTCCGGTACCTATTAGTTGCTGTCGTTTTAAGGTTTTTTCTTTACGTCTTGAATGACGAGATTCTCTTGTGCTTTTTAACATTAATTATTTTTGTATCTTGCATAATAAGTTGCCGCTTTTGCATAGGGCCTATATGAAACGGGGCCAAGCCCCTAAATATAACAATTCAATTCAAACACAAGTCACGCGACAAAGAACTGAGAAAAGGGAAAAACCGTGGGGCAAAAGGAAAAAAACAACGGCAAAGCGCAAATAAAAACTCTCGTTCTGTAATCACCATTACGATTCCATCCAAGGAACGGGAATCCAAGAAACGGGAGCGTCCAAGAAAGGGGAATCCAAGAATCGGGAATCCAAGAATCGGGAATCCAAGAATCGGGAATCCAAGAAACGGGAATCCAAGAACCGGGAGACCGCGATTAAGAGTATGAAGGCATAAGGTAAAAAAAACGAATGGCAAAAATGCCTTTGAGAATACATCAGATCTAACTCAGCAGTTTTTTCCCGGAACTGCCGGAACATTGCGTTCATATTGTAAAATTTGTGGCTACTGCTCGATCGAGTTTGACGATAGAACAATAAACCGCCTCATTTTTAAAAGGCAAGTTTAATTTTAGTTTGGCTTTGTTCCGTTTTAATTGCTGTACCCTGGTGCAAATTTGTCAAAAATCATATTTACAGAATATTTACAGAGACGAGGGAATTTGATAATACAAACACACATGGCAAAGATGAAATGCTTAAGTGGAAATTGTGAACAAGAAGTAACGCAGAAAACGTGATGAAAAAAATAAAACTAGAGGTCAATTGTCAAGGTGACAGGGGCGCCACTATGCGATGGGAATGATCGCTTGAAGGAATGGGTGATCTTTTAAGAGTTCCAATCTTTAAGAGTTCTGGGTAAAAATGAATTGAGGAAAACATTTGATTTGATTTGAATAGATTAGTGGTATGGGGGATTGAAAATCATGAGCAGCTATAAAGTTTTTGGCAAAAGGCGGTGGGGATCTCGGTCAAGGTTTTGCCTTTTAAAATTTTAACAAAGAATGTGGACTTTTTCTTACTCCAACGAGTTCTGAGAGGAGCAAGCTCGAGACAAGCAAGCGTAGACGTGACACTGGCTGATTCATAAATCTGGCTGCGCTTCGTCGTACTCTTTCAACCGCATCAGCATGTGTCCCATTCTTCAGATGGGTCCTCCAAGTGAGGTAAAACAGTAGCCTTGTACGCTAAAAGCTTCGATTTAGCATCTGCGTGCGAGAGATTCCTCCTTAGAAACCCAAGAGTAGATCTAGCTTTGTTAATACGAGTAGACATGTTGATCTGCTTCGTCCAATCCAAATGCTCATGAAGTTTGACTCCGAGATATTTGAATATGTAAACTGAAGGCACAGCTTCGTCACTTGTCTAACATCGAAAGGTCGAGTCTGAGATTATAAGGCTCGCCGTGAGTTTTTGGGATCGAAAAGCATAAAAGCATATTTTGGACATCAATTTCCATTCGGGAGTTTTTGCACCATTGATGCAAGGCGTCTGAGTAATTTTGTAGTGGAGTCCCTGCCATCCTCGACCGATGTGTACAACACAATATCATCAGCATAAACCGTATATAGCAACTGATTACAATAAAAAGATCATTGACAAAATGAATAAAGAGGAGGGGACCCAGTGCACTCCCCTGAGGAACCTTGTGTTTGTTCATGAGATTTCGCTAAGTCTGCAGGAGAGGAGAGATCTCAGGTGGATGCAGTTTTCATTGATTTTGAGAAGGCCTTCGACAAGGTTAACCATCAGCTGCTGTTGGTGAAGCTTGCTGCCGCTGATTTTCCAGTTCCCTTGATTGCACTCTTTGGAGTCATCTCTGTCCAACAGAAGAGCCTTTGTTTCGGTGGGAGGGTGCTTGTCTGATGAAGCGCTGGGCCACTGCTTTTCTTATTTTATATCAATGATATTTTGAGTAACCTATGCTGCACTGCTCGGCTTTTCGCTGGCGACCTAGTTGTTTACTCTCCTTTATTAGTCCTGAATCCCAAGAAGTTTTACAGTCTGACCTCACTAAAATTCAAAGTTGGTGCCAAGAGTGGAAGATGAAAGTAAATGTCGGGAAGTGTGCTTCAATGACATTCCTTAGGTCAGTAAGGCCTGGCATCTAAATGCCTGAACGGACTTATTCACTAGATGGGGCACCTATCTGTTGTGTGCACTCTTTCAAATATCTGGAGGTAACATTGTCTAGGACCTTGAACTGGAGTGAGCATATATCAGCACCGTTGTCAACAAAGCCAAGGCTGCTTTAGGAGCTATTCGGAGCAATCTGTCTCACACAGAAAAAGGTATCAAGTTAATGGCCTATAAAACCACTGTCCTGCCGATTCTCGAATATGGGTGCTGTGCCTGGGATCCCTTTCTTGTGAGTCACATTGACGCTCTTGAAAAGGTGCAGAGAAGTGCTGCCCGTTTCATTATGAATGACTACCGCTACACATCCAGTGTAACGGCAATATGCTTGGTGACCTCGGGCTCTCACCCCTATTTCAAAGAAGGTCGCACAGCCGGTCTCATACCAAGAACTTTTTGGTTCCGACGATGAAGTTGAAAGCTCACTTTCATTCTTTTTTTCCGAAAACCCTTCGGGAGTGGAATACCCTCCCCAAGGACTCTAAATTTATTAAAAATTCTCCTGTTATTTAGAGTTCAACATCACTGCTCGATCTCTTGGCATTCCGCATTGATTGTTCATTTTTGCCATGAGCTGTTTTCTCTATCTCTTGTTATGTTTTTCAACAGTCGTTTAATTTCCTTGTTTTTTGTCTCCTTGTGTGTAATTTAGTCTGATTTTATACTTATTTTTGCATTTACATGGCAAATTTACAATTAAAATTACACTTAGAATGACCCCTGAGGTGAGACTGAGGACAGC
Source organism: Sinentomon sp. SZTP_YWyxl (assembly GCA_030068105.1). Lineage (NCBI taxonomy): Eukaryota > Metazoa > Arthropoda > Protura > Sinentomata > Sinentomidae > Sinentomon > Sinentomon sp. SZTP_YWyxl. The sequence continues at coordinate 3,128 of JASGXE010019662.1, forward strand.
AGAGGAAGGCGTGCGATCCACAATGATGTTCGCATACCCTGAAGATAGGTAAGATTGAACAAGTTTCAACAAAGGGACCGGGAATGACAGCTTCCTGTGTTTAAAAAGAAGGAGCTTGAGGTCGACACTGTCAAAAGCTTTAGCCATCAGGTCAATAAATATGGCATGTGTCTGAGTTTTGACTTAAAGTTTGATGCGATATTAAAAACCAATTCAGTAAGCTGAGTTTCATACGATTTTCCCTTCCGAAACCCGTGTCGATTAGGGTGGAACTCACGGAAATTTCGGATCAAATTGTGCAACATTTTCTGAAATATTTTTGGCACTGCAGAAATGATATAGTAATTGGCCAAAAGTTGCTGACGTCATTGAGATTGCCCTTTCTGGGGACAGGAAAAACAATGATTTGTTTCCAGTCATCAGGAAAACTCCAGAATAATATATTTCTTTGAATGGGATCCCCAAAAATTTCGAATGTGAAGAATTCAAGTTTTTGATCAGGGGGGTTGGGATTTTGTCAAATCCAGGACCCTTTTTGTTGCACATCAATGAAACGACATTTGAAATTTCCGAGCAGCTGAAATGAAATGAAATATTTTCAGGGGAGAAACAAGAAAGATTCATTCCAAGGTCCGGAGGAGCGATTGGAGCAGGGGTCGGTATTTGTCATTCCCACGGAAGGGAACATAATCTCACTGAAGCCGACGTGGGGCTTGCTGGAAGTGAAATTCTGGCAAAGTTATTTTGAAAAGAGGACATTAAAAGATCAGCTTCATCAACGACTAACGATCCATCCTTTGAGCAAGAACCGGAATAACCGAACAGCCCTTCTTCTTTTGCCTCATGTAGTTCCAAAATGAGTGTGCAAAAGGCGTATTTGCAGCATGCTCAACAAAGTTTGAAAACGAAACATTATTCAACCGTATATAGGTACTGCATCCTCTCTGGCATTTGTGTAACTTTCCCAGTTAAATTGGGTGGGGTGGCGGAATGCTACTTTGAACCTGCGGCGTTTAAGCGAAAGACGCTTTTTCCATTCTCGGTTCAACCAAGGGAATCTCGCATCTATGAATCTTTCGCGCGCGCATCAGGTCAAGAAGTGATGATGTCAAGTAGTGATGAAATAGTCCAACAGAGACATCTCAACAAGTCGTTGCACCCAGCACGGTGAGAAATACTCATAAACTGAGTAAAGTCACCACTATATTAAAATTTTTAATGAGGATCTAAGGATATCCCTGCTCTGAAGACCCACGATACCGTTGCTTGTGAGCCTGTGCAGAAAGCCAACGTTCTCAATCAATTCTTTGCCTCCGTCAACGTGATTCTAATACTCAATAAGTGGCGTAATTCGCCGCTTTGGGTGTCGCCAGTTTTTATTTGTCCGCAAGAGGCGCGAATGTCGCTCGGTGGCCTACTGCGACAAGTAAAATGCATTGCGACTATACGGCGGTCGCGGGTTGTCACCCACGGAATGTTAAATTTCTCTGGAACCGTTTCACGGATTTTGACAGAATTTTTTGTGCTGGAAAGCAGAAAAATGTGCGATTTTGGACGTATAAACAGCCCCGAATTTTTCGCTGGTAAAATGCTGAAATATTGGAGATATACAAAAGTGTCCAAGTTAAGATGTGATAAAATTCCGGGTTCCTGCCTCACATTTTTAAAGATTGCGCGATTTTTTCCGCTGTAACATGGTTTTGACCTGCGGAAGAGTTGTAGAGCAGTGGTTCCCAACCGGTGCGCCGCGCAGTGCTGGACTGGTGGCCATGTAAATGCGCAACGAACTTATGGGAAGAGAAGATCAAGGTGACGTCTGTTTTATGTAAGAGGGACCCTGATGACCTTGGGCTATTAGCAAACAGAAGTGGAGCTTGAGCACCAGCGCAAAATCTTTGTTCTTGAAACCGCTCCCACAATCAAGGTCAATACCATCTTTCAGCCAGCAGGGGAGGAGTTTTTGTCATTCCGTCTTCAGGTGCAGTGCCAGACTGGTGGCCATGTAAAGGCGCAATGAACATATGGGAAGAGAAGATCAAGGTGACGTCTGTTTTATGTAAGTGGGACCCTGGTGACCTTTGGCTATCTTAACGGAAATGTGCAGGTTGCGCACAGATGCTATATCTCGGTTGGAAACTCACCCACAGCCAGGTTCAATGGCATCTTCACTGCATAAAAAAGGTAGCAGCTGGAGCAGTTTTTGTCATTATGGCTTGCACATGATAAAACAGTGGCCGACGGTTTGCGGCTGAAAATTTCACCTTTTTTGCGGACTTCGCAACAGTTCGCCCCATCAAATATTTCACCGAAATATTGTGCCAATATTGGATGATTTGCATTTGGCCGCATGTTTTCCGAAGAACAAAAACGTTTTTTTTTCGCACAATTTAGTGCTTCAAAATCACGGATCATTGTTCGGCAAGGCAATGTTCAATATCTGTGCGAAACGCCCCGATATTGGGGGCTACCGGCTACATTGCTCCAATTTATCGATTTTGCATACTGCAGAGCATATCAGGTGGTCACTGCTCCGTGCAACAAATTTTGCAAAAAAGGTGCGCCGCCATCAGAAAAGGTTGGGAACCACTGTTGTAGAGGACGCTTTCAGCTTTCCAAAAATACCAAAATCATTGAATTTGATCATCATTTTATGAATAAAAAACGCGACATGGAAGCATTATTTTTTCGTTGCGTCGAAAACAAAAAATGCTTCCATGTCGTGTTTCTTCTCCATAAAATGATCAAATGATGTTCTAATTCAATGATTTTGGTATTTTTGGAAAGCTGAAAGCTTCCTCTATAACTCTTACACAGCTCGAAACCATGTTGCCACGGGAAAAATCGCGGCCTCCAAGGGAGACGCGGCCTCATCCCCGCTTATTTTTGTGCAAAAAATAAAATGAATTCTTCCGCGTCGCGTTCTCCCTTAAAAATAAAACAGTCAAATGGTGTTCAAATGCAATGATTTTGGTGTCTGTGGATAGCTGAGGGCTTCCTCTACAACTCTTCCGCAGGCCAAAACCATGTTATAACGGAAAAAATCGCGCAATCATTGAAAGTATTAGGCAAGAACGCAAAATTTTATCAAATCAAAATTTGAACATATTTTTTCCCCACATGACTTTCAAGTTTTGCCCGTGAAAAGTTCGGGATAATTTTATAGTCCTGAAAAGGTCTAATTTTCAGCTTTCCAACACAAAAGATTTAATCAAAATCCGTCATTTGGTTCCAGAGAAATTAAACAGTTCGTTGCCGATGCACAGCGACGCAGAAATCAACCACAGCCAGGAAAACCGGCCTCTTGACGCGACGGCAGAGGAAGGAAAAGAGCAAAATTGGCGCTCGGTGGGCGGGGATGGGCAATGAGAGTTACGGCACTTATAAGCCTCCGTATTCACGGATGAGGATAGGCCTATAGCGCTTTCCCGAGAAGACATAAGGCCTTTTTCTTCCGAGGCACCTGCTCTCCTTGACGTCCACATTTCTAGAGCAGGAATTATATCTCTTATCAATGACCTCATTCCCAACAAGTCACCCGGTCCAGATGCTATCCCCGGAAAGTTTCTCAGGACTGTACCTAATGAATTTACTTCCTTTTTAGAGCGCCTGTACACACGTTGCATTTCTCAGGGCGCCATACCCAGTGATTGGAAAATTGCGAACGTGACGCCAATATTCAAGACCGGCTCCAGATCTGACCCATCCAACTATCGTCCAATCTCCTTGACCAGTGTTTGCTCCAAATTGTTTGAACATATATTGTGTTCTACACTGGCTTCCTATCTAGAAGTAAATGATTATCTCATTAAAGATCAATTTGGCTTCCGCAAGGGAAGATCCTGTGAAATGCAGTTAGCGAGGGTGTTCCAAGAGATTTCTAGAGCCGCTGACTCGAGCCTCGATGTCGATCTGATATTTCTTGATTTCTCGAAAGCCTTTGATAGGGTACCCCACCCGACTCCTCTCGAAATTGGCAGCACTCGGGGTAGGTGGAGATTTCTAGACGTCTTGCGGTCTTTCTTGACCTCTCGGCAGCAATCAGTTGTACTAAGGGTGTGTCTTCCGACGTTATTCCCGTAACGTCTGGCGTTCCTCAAGGAAGTGTACTTGGTCCAATTTTATTTCTTGTCTACATCAACGACCTTGCTTCGAACCTGTCCTGTACTGTGCGTTTATTTGCCGATGATTGTCTAATTTACAAAATCGTCCGTGAGGCTGGAGACAGAGAACTATTGCAATCGGATCTCAGGCAAATCGAATCTTGGTGTAAAACAAACCAGATGCAGCTAAATTTTGACAAGTGTGCCCTCCTTCCAGTCACATCAAAGTTGTCTCATGTTCAGTTCCAGTACACTCTGAGTTCTGGTGTCTTAAATTCCGTGAACGAATACAAATATCTCGGCTTGACCTTTTCAAGAAACTTAAGCTGGGGTAAGCATGTTTCCTCAGTTATTAGCAAGGCTAATCGTATGCTGTATACCTAGTGAGGAGGACTCTAAAGCATGGAACGAGTGACACCAAATCCGTCGCATATTTTTCCCTTGTTAGACCACTTCTCGAGTATTCTTCGGCTGTTTGGGACCCTTTTAAGCTGTGCGAAGTTGAAGCCGTAGAAGCCATCAGAGGAAAGCGGCGAGATTTGTAACTAATCGATTTGCAAGATTTGATACCCCTCCGCTATGATTAAAGACCTAGGATGGTGTTCTCTTGCTGGAAGACGCAAATGCTCGAGGCTTGCCTTGCTCTCTCACATCTATTCTAGTTCATGTTCTTTCCTAACTGACTTGAGATCTTCTATACAGCCTCCAAATTATACTTCTCGATGGGACCATAGAATGAAAATCCATCAAATAAGCTGTAACAAGGATGTATTCCATTATTCTTTTATTCCTCGCACTATCCGTGACTGGAATTCCCTGCCTCGGGACTTAATGAGTGAATTATACCATTCCGGTAAAGCATCATCCAAGGCCTGGTTTCAAAAGAACCTGTATTCATGTTAAGGCATTGTTTGTTGCTCACATTTTGTCATTCAAGCAGATTCATTGATTTAACAAATTCCCAGGATTTCATTCCCATCGTTTACTTTTACGTTTCACTTCATTTGCCTGCTTTTCGTAACGATTTTCATGCATTATGAAACTTTGACTGTTCTATATACTCGAAGGTTACCATTCTGCTTTTTGTATATCTCATCTTTCTTTCGTTTCAGGTCTTAATTTATTACTTTTTCATTTATTTGTATTATTTTATTATTCTCATACTGCTACTAATTGGGTGGTAGCAGGCGTGGACAAAGTTCTGAGTCAAAACAATTTAAAAACAACAAATGTCAACGAAAAGTTAAAAACGAAAGGTCAAAAAACGATCAAGTGAAATGATTGAAAATTGCAAGGTGGAATGAAGATGCATTACGCAGGGGTGACGTGTAGGGATGCAGACGTTCTCTGTATGAATGGGTGAGGAGGCAGGAAGTGCATTCAATCACGTATAGTGCGATGGAAAAAGGATTGAACAGTGATTCGAGGTACAAAAGGAGCTAAAAAGGAAAGCCATTATCTGTTCTGCGCTGCTGGGTTTAACTGCATAGCAGATGCATGGAGAAGTTGTAAGCATGGGTAACAATATCGCTGAAAAGTTTTATCCTGCGGTCTATTCTCCGCAACACCAGTGAAACCAAGCCGAGGGCCTTCAGTTGGGCGGAGACGCTGATATCTCGCGAAAATGATCCAGTTATTACACGAGCAGCCCTTCTCTGGATTCATCTCGATTTTGGAAATATCACGCTGAGTAATGGGGTCCCAGACAACACTAGCATACTCCAGAATTGGGAAAACAAGCGAATATAGTGTCGGCTTGAGTTTGGCTGTTCTGGAAGCATGTCACATATATCTGCGGATATGAAGCGAGGGTGCAACTAGCTTTCTCACAAGTTAAAGTTTTGTGGTGTTTCCAAGACAGATTGGAGGAAATGAAAACCCCTAAGTACTTAAAGTGGGTGACAGTTTCAATCAGGTGGCCATCTATTTTGTAAGAGAGAGTACTGCCAGGAGTTGCATTAGCATTCGGGAAAAAACCATTGCTTTAGTTTTGATGGTGCTGATCTGCATTCCCCACAAGTCACACCAACGAGAGACCTGGTTGAGATCGGTTGAAGAGCATCGGAGTCGTCGGGCGAGTTAACTACTCTATAGAGTACGACGTCATCGGCAAACATGCGTACATGAGAAGTAAGATTTTTTGCTAAATCGTTTATATAGCCAGAAAGGCAATTGGGCCAAGGACAGTCCCTTGCGGGACACCAGAGGAAACGTATGAATCAGATGATACTGCGCCTGCAATTTTGACCGCTTGGGATCGACCCTCCAAAAAATTCGCAAGTAATTCACAAAAAAAGGTGGAAAGCCCAAGTCACAGATTTTGCTCAAAAGTTTGTCATGTGGTACAAGGTCAAACGCCTTCAAAATCGATGAAAACAGCATGGTAGAGTTTCGAGCTTCCATGTTCCTGCCAATTTCATCAGCAAGCAGAAGCATCTGAGTCTCGCAGGACATTCGCTCTCGAAAACCAAACTGGTTGGGGTACAAAATATTATTTTCAGACAAGAATTGACGCATGAAACAAGCCAAAATTTGTTCGAAAATTTTAGAACAAATACAAGTGAGGGAAATGGGTCGGTAACTATCTGGTTTGTTTGGCGGTAATCCCTTTTTGCGTATTGGAGAAACAAATGCTTTTTTCCAGTCAAGCGGTAGTTCCCCGTTCTTGAGAATGCAAGCGAAGAAGGGAGCGAGAATAATTGAATTGAATTGAATTGTTTTATTTTTGGGGGCGAACCCCTTATCAAAACGAGTACAAAAGATGTATGTCAACTTCAAGAATCATAAAAATAACAACACAAACATTTCAAAAGATTCATCAAAAAGATATAGCGAGACGGTGATGAAAGATAGGGACACTGAGGGGAAGATTGAAAGTGGACTCAGGCAACTGGTTCCACTCAGTTGCTGTCCTGGCCATGAAGGAATATTTCCCCACATCCCTTTTGAAATCACAGCTTTATTTTGTATGGATGATCATTGCGGGAATAATAATTGGGCTGTTCTACATAGTCCAGAACTCTCCCCACCCTCCAACGTTCGACACAACAAGCAGCAAAGCAATTACCTGGCAATTTTTCTTCGGATGGCCAGGTTTTCCAGCCGAGGGAAAGCATCATTTCAGAAACACTGCTCGTGCGCTTGTAGTCAGCCATAACAAAACGCACGGCGCGGCGCTGGACAGACTCCAAAATGCTGCAGTTTGTTGCGAGAAAAGGATCCCAAGCAGGAGATGCATACTCCATTATTGGAGAACAAGACTTTTATATGCCAGTTCTCGAATTTTTGCAGGCATTTCCTAAAGTTCCGTTTTATGAAATAAAGGGCGGAATTAGCCTTGCTGCTGTGCGAGCAAGGTGAGGCTGCCAATTTAGTTTCTCTCAAGAACAACCCAAGGTAAGTTATCTCAGAGCATTTTGCCAATGGAAAGCCACAAAGAGAATATTTGACATCTAGTTGAGACTTCTTGGTAGAAAAGGAGATAGTATTACATTTTTGAACACTGATTTCCATGCCCGTAGAAGTGCACCACGCAGAGATAGCATCTAAGTCAGCTTGCAATGCCAGGCAGTCAGGTAAAGAGTCAACTTTATTGTACAAAAGGCAGTCATCTGCGAAAAAACGAATTTTGCAATTTATAAAACTGGGTAATTCATTAATAAAAATTATAAATAACAACGGCCCTAGGATGCTGCCTTGAGGAACTCCAGAAGTTACTAGGACAGGGTCAGACAAATGCAATAATGCTTAGTGCAGGATTAAGTTCTTTCAGGAGGCGCCCGGGTAGGCCATCAGGACCCATAGCTTTTTTCGGATGAATTTTTGCCAAAAGTTTTTTAACACCAGCTACCTCAATGCGGGGAAGGGGGTACACGACATCATTTTCAGCAATTTGCTGTGCACATTGGCAGGGATTTCTTTTAGCGAAAACGCTCGTGAAGTAGGTGTTTAGTTCGTTGGCAATTCCCTCAGCACTCGTAACAAGGGTGCCATCAGAACAAGTCATGGAGGAAATTCTACTTCCCTGTTTAAGGGATCTCACGTATTTCCAAAAATTTCGACAGCGCTCACTTTCCAGGGCGTTGGAAATGAAAGAATAATGCAAATCACTGTTGAGATCGGCGCATTTAGTTCGGAGCAAGTGATATTTGTCGTGGTCAGCTTGCAAACCACTACGCTTGAAAATTGAATGGGCACGCCGTTTTTTCCTGAGTAATTTACTTAGCTTGGAATTGATCCAGGGAAATTTCGGATTTGTTTTGAATTTCTTTACAGGCATTGCATTCATGAGGGACAAAAGGGTGTTTTTATTGTCAACCAGGTATCATTGATGGGTCTAGCGAAAATCGTGATTTTGTCAAAAAGGGGATTTGTCAGGATAATTTTGTTAACGATGTCCCAGTTGACAGCGGAATAGTTCAAAGTAGTTCTAACAATTTTACTGGTGGGCAAGCAATTTGTTTCTTCCAGGAGTGACAAAACGACCATCTGGTGATCGGAAATTCCAGGGAGTACATCTACGCTGAGGACAGGGTGATCGAAGTTGACCAACGCGATGTCCAAAATAGACCTGGATGTTGGGGTTATTCGTGTTGGTTTTTTAACAAGTTGTTTGAAACCAAAATCATTTATAACTCCCTCAATACACTTATCGTTTGGGTTTAGGGTTAACACAGTACCTAGGTTCACTGTGATGAGGGGAGCAAAAAGATTTGGAGAGTTCACATCTCCGCAAATCAGAACCTTTTGCCCACTCAGAACGTGTGACCTAACTGAGTCATGGAGTTCGATAAAAACGGGATCGTCAACCGCCAGATTGGGAGGCAAATAAATCGCTGCCAGGAGGACGTCCATATTTTTCCGAATGCGGAATGAACACCATACAATCTCTAGTTTACTTTCATTAGGGACAAATGATTTTACGGGGTGGCATGCAAGGGACTCGTGCACCGCAATTAGCACCCCCTCCGCGACGGTGCCCGCTGCCTGTCGCGCCTAAAAATCTGAAAATTAGGTGGGAAGACCTCAGGATCTCCAACTTCCGGTCTCAACCAGGTCTCGGTCAGAACAAGGATACTTAAGTTGAGTTGTCCTATGAGATTTGATAATTCGACACGCTTATTTAAAGACAAAATGGATTGGCAATTCAAAACGCCACACTTGACCTCAGGATACGCTAAGTTATTCATAGAGATTTGTTTCGGGGCTGAAATTGCAGAATTATGAGCAGAAAGTTCAGAGGAATTCAATGAAATGAGTGTTGGAAGCCTTCCTACCCCCTCCGTCATAGCGGGAGGGACGGCGCCCGACGGCCTCCCCTCACTGCTGGTTTGCAGTGCGAGAGGAGGCATTCGGGTGGCGTCCACCTCCATGACGGGCGAGGTCGGAGGCATTGAAACAGGTTTTTGCAACGGAAAGTTATTCATAGAGATTTGTTTCGGGGCTGAAATTGCAGAATTATGAGCAGAAAGTTCAGAGGAATTCAATGAAAAGAGTGTTGGAAGCCTTCCTACCCCCTCCGCCATAGCGGGAGGGACTGCGCCCGACGGCCTCCCCTCACTTCTGGTTTGCAGTGCGAGAGGAGGCATTCGGGTGGCGTCCACCTCCATAACGGGCGAGATCGGAGGCATTGAAACAGGTTTTTGCAACGGAAAGTTATTCATAGAGATTTGTTTCGGGGCTGAAATTGCAGAATTATGAGTAGAAAGTTCAGAGGAATTCAATGAAATGAGTGTTGGAAGCCTTCCTACCCCCTCCGTCATAGCGGGAGGGACGGCGCCCGACGGCCTCCCCTCACTGCTGGTTAGCAGTGCGAGAGGAGGCATTCGGGTGGCGTCCACCTCTATGACGGGCGAGGTCGGAGGCATTGAAACAGGTTTTTGCAACGGAAAATTATTCACAAAGATTTGTTTCGGGGCTGAAATTGCAGAATTATGAGCAGAAAGTTCAGAGGAATTCAATGAAAAGAGTGTTGGAAGCCTTCCTACCCCCTCCGTCATAGCGGGAGGGACGGCGCCCGACAGCCTCCCCTCACCGCTGGTTTGCAGTGCGAGAGGAGGCACCCGGGTGGCGTCCACCTCTATGACGGGCGAGGTCGGAGGCATTGAAACAGGTTTTTGCAACGGAAAATTATTCACAAAGATTTGTTTCGGGGCTGAAATTGCAGAATTATGAGCAGAAAGTTCAGAGGAATTCAATGAAATGAGTGTTAGAAGCCTTCCTACCCCCTCCGTCATAGCGGGTGGGACGGCACCCGACGGCCTCCCCACACTGCTGGTTTGCAGCGAAAGAGGAGGCACTCGGGTGGCGCCCACCTCCATGACGGGCGAGGTCGGAGGCATTGAGACAGATTTTTGCAACGGAAAGTTATTCATAGAGATTTGTTTTGGGGCTGAATTATGAGCAGAAAGTTCAGAGAAATTCAGCGAAAGGAGAGTTGGAAGCCTTCCTACCCCCTCCGTCACAGCGGGAGGGACGGCGTCCCTCCCCTCACGAATGGCGCAGACATCAAGCGAACTGAAGCACGCCTCAGTTGCAGAGCCGCAAACCTCAAGGGGAGAATGGTCTCCATCAGCAATGGACCGTAACATAGCATTACGTCTGCGAGGAGAATGGCAACTGTGCACTGGTTCAGCATAACACAAGCATTTGACAATTATTAGAGGATTGTAACCTGCAAACTGGCCCTTTCGGTTATTATGTGAGTAATTGAGTAAGATCGAATTGGAACGGCTACTTTTGAAGCACCCATTCACAAACCAGTGGTATCTCTGAAAATGTTTTGTGAATGAAAAAAGTAAACGCCAGACGTGTTCGAAATGAAAGCAATAACGATTGCAGTGGGAAGTCAAAAATTGCGAAAAATTCCCGATGAGCATTTGGCATGTGATCCAGTGAAAAAGATTAAAATTTAAAAACGGATTGAGCCATGTTGACCTTTTAAGCTGGAAAAACACTGGGACAAAAAGTGTCGTGGTGATAAAAAATTATTCAAGAAATTGTCATTTGGTAAAAAAGGGCGATCGAGGGCAAAATCATCCAGTGTCCTTACAAACCGATACATGAAGGCAAAAAATTGTGACGAACCATAGCGATTGAGGTGAACCCTGTCACGTGAAAACCATCCTCCGTCTAGCTTCCAATTGGCGTCAGCAAAGAACAACGACAATTCCTCACATCTTGACTTCAGTTGCTGATTTGCCGTGAAGGTTACGTGATTTGACACATCTCCCCGGCACAAAACGGCTGAGAAACCGATGCTGGCATTCGGAGCTTTTGCAAGGACTGTTCTAATTAGCGAGTCATACCTCCTTCGGATGACTCCCAAGTGGCAGCGCTTGGAGAGGTCGTTTGAGCCCACATGCAGAATGACACTTTGAATGCCTTCATGCAGGCATGCACTGTGAGCAAAAAACTGATCAATATCTGCAATCGTGGCACCAGGAAAAGTTAACGTCAGGCAGCGTTTCACAAGTTCAGAGCGGCCAGCAGCTGCCAGCGAACGTGTTAAGGAGTCGCCAACAATCAATGTCTTGGAATCAAGTGGTCCATTAAAAATTGGGGATTTCCATTTGGTCACCGATTCAGGGAAGGAAAGGTCAAGTAGTGCCGGCACCTGACAAAATTGATCGGATGGCACAGAAGCTGGTGGGACATGAGTCAACCCACTAGCGGTGAGCGGCGAACTTGAGTCATTGTTCGATGGAACTGAGCAGTCCGTGGGCCCACAATTACTTGAAACAACGTTCCGGATGTCAGCAAATGAGACTGTCAAGGTTGCTAATGTCTCATCATGCATATCCAGCTTTTTCGTAATGGCTTCGAATCGACTACCATTTACGTTAACATGAGCAGAAACTGCTCCCTTCACTTCATCCAAGTCCAAACGCAGCCGTTCAAGGGCTTCAGAAATCGACGAAAGTTTATCAGATATTGTTTGGTCCGGATGGGAAGTACCCGAAACCAACAGAGTGGTCTGGTTGGCATCGAAAACAGGCGTGGAAGATTGGCCAGGGCCAGACTAGAAATCGGTTGTGGGTCGGATTCACTCGCAGAACAGTCTTGGCAGGACCACGATCGGTCCCTGGGAAAATCGGACGGCAAGTCAACACATTTCAGATGGAACCAGGTGAAACAGGATTTCTTCGCCAAACAACATTTGATCATTCCACCTCCTTCAGTACAATGTTTGCGTCCTGCAGCACAATCAGGGAAGCAAAACTCGGTTCCGGCTTTCGAATGTTTCGGCATCACGACGATAAATCAGTTCCGGCGCTGAATTATCACTTAGCAATTTCCACGTGTATGGCGGGCACAACTGGGTCGAGGAGAAGCGAAAACAGCAGGCGAGGCAATGCGAATTCTTGGCAATTCTTCATTTCAGGTTTAATTTTGTTTTATTTTTGTCGTTTCAGGTTTTATTTTCTTTTGTCCATTTCAGGCTCGGATGCAGTTTGGACTTTTCCTGAACGTTTAACCTTTTGTGCATGACTGCATGCTAAAAAAAATAGATACATATACCTAGATAGTTAGATGAGACAAAATAGAAATAAGCAAAGTTTTCTGCACTTGGTGGCAGAGAGTGTGTCACAAGTTGTGCGTGTGTCACAAGTTGTGAGTGTTATGTTAATGTTATTGTGTTGAGAGTCGGACAATGGCCGACAGGTTGAGGTAAAATGGTTGAGGCAATGGCTTTCAGCCAGAGTGGCCCTCCTCGCCGAGCCACCGGCCGTATGGCTATCAGCTCAGAAGGCGGTTGATGATGATGATGCTGATGATGATATCCCAATTTGCGAAATCATACTGTCGTGATAGTTTAACATTTTTGAACATGTCTCGTATTAACCATGGGGAGTGAAATTGAGAGGCATAAGAAGACAGCCATGTGATCGGTAATCCCATGGAATAATTCAAAGAATGCTGTCTTCCGGTTCAAAGCTAGTGAAAAACAAGTCAAGCGTATTAGAGGTGCCGTTTCCGGAAAAGCGGGAAGGTTCGTGGACAAAAGCTGCAGCAACCCAGATTCTTCGCTTAGGTTCAAGAATTCAGACTTAATTATTCCAGAGAGCCGAAGATTGGATATCTTGCTCCAATCAACGCCAGGGAGATTAAAATCACCTGCAAGAATGAGTTTGTTTCGGAGAGATTTTCCCTCCTGTTTGCAATAAGGAGATCATTGAAAATTGAACCTGACTTCAATGATAAGCCGCCGTCAAATTGTTATTACCTTATCAAAACTCAATGATATTTCATCATTGAATGTTGACAATAAATCCCCTCACTTTTCCCCGACATCAGGCAAGCTATTGACAATTAAACCATGTCCGTGAAGTTGGCCCCTCCGTTCCCGCCCCCCGGAATCGGACACCGGGGTTCGTTAATGCTACGTAACTGCTGTTTACTGCCCGAATTTCAGCGTTATTGCTGCAACGGGGCAGAGATATTCAACCCTTTCACGGGGGGGGGGCAACTTTACTGTGAAGTTGGCCCTCCCGGTTGGTAAAAAATTTGACCCCCGGATTTCGACTCTCGCATTCGTTAATGCTACGTTACTGCTGTTTACTGCCCGAATTTCAGCGTTATACTGCTGCAACGGGGCCAGAGATATTCGCCCCTATTTCGGGGGGGGGGCCAACTTCACTGTGAAGTTGGCCCCCCCGGTTGGGAAAAAATTAGCCCCCCAGACTTTGACCCTGGCATTCGTTAATGCTACGTTACTGCTGTTTACTGCCCGAATTTGGCCGTTACTGCTACAGCGGGGGCTGAGATATGCGCCCATTTAGGGGGGACAACCCCCCACAAAAGGGGCAAATATCTCAGGCCCCGTTGCAGCAGTAACGTTCAAATTCGGGCAATAACAGCAGTAACGTAGCAGTAACGGATGCCTTGGTTGAAATCCGGGGACCACATTTTTTACCAAACGGGGGGGCCAACTTCACATGGGGCGGCCCCTCGAAAAAGTGTGAAGTTGCCCCCCCGGTTTGTAAGAAATTAACCCCCCGGACTTTGACCCTTGCATTCGTTAATGCTACGTTACTGCTGTTTACTGCCCGAATTTGACCGTTACTGCTGCAACAGGGCCTGAGATATTTGCCCCTTTTGTGGGGGGTTGTCCCCCCTAAAGGGCGCATATCTCAGCCCCCGTTGTAGCAGTAACAGCCAAATTCGGGCAGTAAACAGCAGTAACGTAGCATTAACGAATGCAAGGGTCAAAGTCCGGGGGGGCTATTTTCTTACAAACCGGGGGCGCCAACTTCACACTTTTTCGAGGGGCCGCCCCATGTGAAGTTGGCCCCCCCGTTTGGTAAAAAAATGTGCCCCCCGGATTTCAACCACCGCATCCGTTACTGCTACGTTACTGCTGTTTATTGCCCGAATTTGAACGTTACAGCTGCAACGGGGCCTGAGATATTTGCCCCTTTTGTGGGGGGTTGTCCCCCCTAAAGGGGCGCATATATCAGCCCCCGTTGTAGCAGTAACGGCCAAATTCGGGCAGTAAACAGCAGTAACGTAGCATTAACGAATGCCAGGGTCAAAGTCCGGGGGGCTAATTTTTTCCCAACCGGGGGGGCCAACTTCACAGTGAAGTTGGCCCTCCCCGAAAAAGGGGCGAATATCTCGGGCCCCGTTGCAACAGTAACGCTGAAATTCGGGCAGTAAACAGCAGTAACGTTGCATTAACGAATGCGAGAGTCGAAATCCGGGGAGTCAAATTTTTTACCTACCGGGGGG
>JASGXE010019667.1:0-10148 GCA_030068105.1 Sinentomon sp. SZTP_YWyxl
GAAAAATTTTTTTCCCAGCGTGGTTGCTATTTCAGCAACGGAGTTGCTGCAAGTAAAATAGGTCCGACAGGTCATTGATTTTTTTTTCTAGAAAAGGGACCATCCAATGGGCACTCATTTCACAGATCGGGAAAATTTATCAGGTTTCAAAAATATGGACGGGCAACCATTTT
The DNA here is from genome assembly GCA_030068105.1 of Sinentomon sp. SZTP_YWyxl. Taxonomy (NCBI): domain Eukaryota; kingdom Metazoa; phylum Arthropoda; class Protura; order Sinentomata; family Sinentomidae; genus Sinentomon; species Sinentomon sp. SZTP_YWyxl. Next base: position 174 of record JASGXE010019667.1, read on the forward strand.
ACTCAAGTGCAGAGGGGAAAAAATTCACAATTTTTTTTTCTTCAAAAATTTCTCGTCCTTTCAATCCATTTTCCATCATGAAAACATTACCGTCTTGCAAGACAGTGCCACATGGGCATGGGGTAAATTACGTGACCTCTATGGGCTTTTAATATTGTCTTGTCTGTTATTGGTTCTCATCCTCATCTCATGGGAGCTACGAAAGATCTTGAACCTTTCAGCCAATGCACTTCCAACAAATACGAAGGGTGGTCAAGTTCCAGTGAGCTTTTGCCTGTTTCACTTGTCCAAGGCTTTTCTTCTTTTGCACACTTTGACTTTGATCTTTCAATGGGTTCTAGGCGAAAATTCAATTCCATGATGTGCACAGTTTCTTTTATGGTGTTGATTGAGAATGTCCGCCTCCGTTACCTGGCATTCTGAATGAATTTGTGCCAGATGAAGCATCTCAGTCTGACATGATTTTTGACTCACAGTGGCCAATTAAATTAAAGAAAGCATAATGACTAGAAAGCCAGAGGCTATGTGATCACATTCCATGCTAAATGCATGAGCTGCAAGGTATGGGTATGCCCAAACATCCTTGGGAGGGGTGGGGGTAGGTTTTTGGGGTTTTCAGGGTTTTGTTCTGGGGGATTGACTAAAACATGGAAAAACCAGCATCAACTGACATCATGAATTCTTGGTCCAGAAAGTAAGATAAGAAATAAATTGGAAAATCGAGGGAAGGTCCCAAAAGACACCCTTATCCCAATTGCCTGCACCCTTGCGCTTTGAAAAACAAGGTTGGAGTTGAAGAATTTCTTGACCTCGACATGAAAATACTGCCCAGTCATGCCTTTTTCGCACTCTGGCACAAGCAGATTACCTTCCTTTCCCAACCTTGGCGAAAGAAAACCATTGGGTGCACCTTCAAAATGCCATGGAGCTGACAGCGGCAGCGGATGAGTTGCGTTTCGATGCCTCAGGAGGGCTTCTTCTAAAAAGAGCTGGTGAAGCCAATCCAGAGATGGCAGAAAGGTGCCAATTTGGCAGGGTGCTAATTAGAGAAGGTCTAGATAGTCCTCCAAATTTAAGCTCTGAAATCCATCGATCACTTGCCAAAGCTCAGTGGAACTTGACCACCCCTCGTATAGGGTGAGGCAAAAGTCACGCAACAGTTCGTGGATGGCTCCTCGAGAGTGTGGACCCTGCGGGTTTTCATGTCACATGTCTCGCAACGACAGCACGTTGGGTGATTCTACTGTTGTCTGAGTCGTTTTACCTCTTTACGGGTTCATGCTCGCTATGGCGTCAGATGCCGGAAGGCCCTGCCCTTTGCAGCAATGCAGTTTCGAAATCGCTGCTCGAACGACGTCCAGACGTTGCGCAGCACCTGCGGCGTGATGTCATTGCAGCTGATGATAATACGCTGCCTCCGTTGGGCCAATGTTGGAGGCTCGCCTTGGTATATCCGGTCTTTAGAGAATCCCAGAGGAAAAAGTCCAGGGGATTTAATTCCGGGGACCGCGGCGGACATTTTTGAGGGCCACCCCAGCCGATCCATCTCTCTGGGAACTCCTGATCCAGACGTTGGCAGACCTGCACAGCAAAATGTGCAGGCGTGCTGTCGTGCTGATACCACAGGCCCTGGGGCGCAGCAATGGCATGGATTGCAGGCATGATCTGGTTGGCCAGTATGTTCAGGTATGACTCCCCAGTAACGTGTCTCTGAAAGAAGAATGGCCCGATTATGCGCTCGCCCAGAATTTCAGCCCAGACATTCAGCTGGGGTTTCGACTGGGTCCGCTTCTCGACGCCCCAGTGGGGATTGTCCAAGGCCCACAGGCGCCAGTTTTGGCGGTTGATGCAACCGTGCAGGTAGCAGGCAGCCTCGTCGCTGACAATCAGTCGTTCCATGAAATTCTGCTCCGCCTCAATTTGTTCAATTTCCCACTGCGCGAATGTTAGACGACGATGCCAATCCTCGGGTTTCAGAATCGGGAGAGGGTGGGCTTGTAAGGCCTATAGCCGCACCAAGTTCGACGGAGAAAGGAAAGCGACATTGGCACACAGATGGCAGAGAACCCGACCACACTGGGCATGAAAAACCGCAAAACCGACACTTGCACGAAGCCATGCACAAACTGTTGCGTGACTTTTGCCTCACCCTGTAGAATGAAAACTAAAATTTGGTTTCAGTCAACTGAACAAAGACTGAAATTCCAAAATTAAGAGTTTGGAAATTGCTGAAATTGAACGGATGCCATTGGGTAAGAGCCTTTAATTCAATGGGCCCTTTTATGTCTGCAAAACCCCTAAAACCTTCAGAATTCAATAATAAAAATGTGCTTTGCACAAAAAAGCTGAGTCCAATGCCAGCAAATTTCAGCTTTAACCAGCTTGAGCTGACCTACCCATTTTGCAAGTTAAGTTTGTTCTCACCTGGGTATATCACAAAAGACAATTCAACTAGTTTATGAATGGAATTCGAGTTAGTTTTCTGTCTTTTGGCAGCGGCTATGGTTTTCTAACAGGAGGTTGTTTAGGAGTGACCCTACATTTTTTGTCCTGAAAATATCAACCTGGCCATTTCTAGGAACTACCTCTTTAAATATTTGTATTTGCAACCTTCGTACATGCTTAAGGGGGGACTCCGGGCAAAATCTGGCAGATTTTGGTCAAAATTCACTTTTCTTGTTTTTGTGGCTTCCAATGAAGAAAACTCTGAGGAAAAAGATGCAAAAAACCAAATTCAATTATCTTGAACGGTTTTTTTGTAGCGTCGGTTTTTGCGATCGCATGTCAGGACCTTTTTTGGCTATTTGTCGCCACCGCATGATAATTTCCCGCTTTTGTATTTTACAACAGTTTTTTGAACATCGGAATGATATATTTCAGCCAATTTTCATGCTAGAAGGATGAAATTTGGGGTACTTACGTAAAAAACCATAAAAAATTGAGTGGTGGAGTCAGATTTTACAAAAAACTTGTCGTTTTTGCCATATCAATTATTATGCTTATTGAGAACAAAATCTTTTCCGCTAGACCATTTTCACCCCAGATTTGCATCCAACAGACAGACTTTAGAGAAAATCTGACTCCACCACTCAATTTTCCACCCAATTTTACTCCAGAGTGCAAATCTTGAACCCCCCACATGAGTCTATGTTCTTACAGGGTTATCTGAAAGATCGCACTACATTTTGCCCTATTTCCACCCATAACTCAGAAACTACTGGAGATAAATTGCTCAAATTTTGCACACAAACTGCTTTCATGGTAGATAATAACGATGCAAAATTTTATTCAGATCGGTCAACCCCGTCAAAAGTTGACCCGCTTGCCCGGAGTCCCCCCTTAAGTTTTGTGTTGTGCTGTTATTGCCATTGAAAAGTTGGCTGGCTTGCGAACAATATTTGGTTGATTTCTAAAAAATTCAGATGTCTCAAATTGGTTTTTGCCTGGATCTCTATGAGATGTGAAAATGAGATGTGTTAATCATTGGAGATGTGTAAATGAGATGAAAAATGACATGTCCCATTTAGATTTGTTCATCATGAACATTGTGTGCTAAATGTGGGCCATAGGCCTAAATGACTTGTTGGGGCACACTTGTTTTCTTTTTTTGGGAATGTTTATCTTTGACTGAAGCCTCCAAGAGCATCACTTTTGCCAAAGGCCGAGAATTGTTTTTTCTGGATTTGAAGTGCCTACTCACTGTGTTTTAGAAATCGAGCAAATTTTTCAACAACATAGGCTGAGTGTAGTTTTGCGGTGTGTGACCCTCATTTTTTATTCTTAATGATGCCATCCTTCAGACGAAATGAATCTATGGTATCTCATAATGTGATGCGCCTCTGTCCTGGCATTTTCCAAGCACCTTGTAGAATCGACAAATTGACAATAGGTAAGTATGGAAAACAATAGTTTGCGACAATCTCACTGTTTACAGTTGCTTTTTCGCTTTTACTTGTGCCTACCACGAGATTTTTGTGCCTTACTCAACTTCTCAACAGTAATGCTCACTGTTTTTCTACTAAAACAAATAAAAACGGTTGCCTTTACCACCTAATTCTGCATACTTAGTTTTCTTGACAAATAATTTATAACCACAGGATTCTTGAAAAATTATTTATTAGACCAACAGGATTCTTTAAAAATAATTTAGACCTACAGGATTCTTGAAAAATTATTTAGACCTACAGGATTCTTTAAAAATAATTTACTATTTAGACCTACGGGATTCTTGAAAAATATTTAGACCTACAGGATTCTTTAAAAATGATTTAGACCTACATGATTCTTGAAAAATTATTTAGACCTGCAGGATTCTTGAAAAATAATTTTGATACAACAGAATTCCACAGGATTCAAAAATTATTACCACCGAAGTGCAGATTTGCACTGATATCCGTTGCAATTTTCAGAGAAAATAAATTTGCAATGGACCCAATCCGCGGTAAATTTTTGCAATCAAAGATTTTGCAAGTGGTGACAGGTACTTTACATGTTGTGAGTGGATTGTACAGAAGTTTTTTTTCGTATCGGCAAAAACGAAGTAAGGATGTTTGCAATTCCAGCATTCACCATTTTTCAGTTAAAGTTGCTTTTCGAGTTCCACATACTTGAATCAAGGAAGGATGTTGCAGGTCTTCCATCCCCACTCATGGGTTTCCACCTGACGTTGTCACATCAATGAATTTTACTGTCAATTTGAAAAAGGTTTCGACGAGGAATTTTGAGGTTAAAAAGTGTGAAATCTGAAGGAACTTGGGACTGGCAAATATGGTGGGCATAGCAGAATTTGATCCTGCCGTTCCCAATTTCCATCTCTGCAATTTCACACGTTTGGACTGCTGCATTATGCCAGGAAGAAAGTGAGTTTTCGGCACTTTTTCTTTCGATTGCAGAGAACAACGAACCAATTCTTTCGATTGCAGAGAACAATGAACCAATCTTCAGCAGAGACAGGCAGTGCGTTGGCCTGTCCATTGATGTTGCATCCATGTTCAAAACACAATCAACCATTCATGTGGTGTACCCAAACGGTTGACAAAACTTTCTCTGATGATGACCTTTGATTTTTACACCACCAGGCATTATGACCTAGTGTCCAGTCCACAAAGCTTTGCTGCTGTGTTGTGGGGTCAAACTGGTGAATGCACATCTTGTTTATGAAATTGACCTTGAAAAAATCCTCCAAAAATCTTAATCTTGAAAAAATCTTATCAATAGCATTGCAAAAAATTTGCCACTCGCCTTGCAAAAAACTCCATCAGTCTTGCCAAAAACTTTCCAGTTGGCCGTTCTGATATCTCTGCTTACTCACGTCATTTTTTGTTGCATCACAATTCTTGACACCCAAATTTTTGATGCATCAAAAAATGACTCAAGTGGAGATGTCGGCATGGGCTGCTGCCAAAAGCTGAAATGATGGTGATGCAGTGGTCGGATTGGAAACTGAGCATTTCGTAGAATGAACTGGATACATGTAAACGTTACACCTTCCCAGTTGTCTTCGAAATGCATAGTGTTTCCAATCCGATCACTCATCACCATCATTTCAGCTTGGGCAATCTGTGTCTCCATGAACATCATTGGTGGCCTGCCTAACTGAACCTCATCTCCGCTGTTGGTTCACCCTCCCATACGGAATCCACTTAAGTCAGCATTTCTCAACCCATGTTCCAAGTTGAGCATGCAATTTCCGGGCAAAAACATGCGGTCGTATGCACCAAAGCCACAAACCCTAACCCTAAGCTTGAAAAAAGTCAATTCCATGTTCAGATACACCTTTCTCAACGATGGAAAAGGAATACTGTTGTGCATGGAAATCAAATTTTCCGACGTATTGTTTACATAAAAATTTTATGAAAAGAATTCTGTTGGAAAATTTGATTTCTATGCACAAGTGCTCCTTTTCCATTGTTGAAAGGTGCATCTGAATGTGGAATTGACTTTTTTCAAGCTCAGGGTTGGGGTTGGTGGCTTTGGTGCATGCAACCAATGGTCTTGAGAAAAGTTCAATTGTTTTTGGATTTGTCTCCTTTGAGTGATCAATATTTTTAATTAGAAATGCTTTGCAGTTTTACTAATCGGGTTTCTGCCCCATCCACTTCAAAAGCAAATATCTTAAAATGTATTAGAGAAATCTTCTAGAAAATTTGGACACTACTTGTTTACAATGGCACATCCACAGAAGTCATTCTCAAAATTTTGATCACGCATGGAAAATGCACTTCTGGGCAATTTTGATACCTTGGCATCAAAATTTGGTTCATTATTCCGATCGGTCCTTAATTGACTGCATGCTGGAACTACGCTCGCATTGGTTTCAATTTCGGACTGACCTGACCAGTCGGTTTTTGGCAGTGTGGCAGCTCTTGATTTTTTCCGCCAAGTTGCCGTCCCACATTCGCTGCATCCCAAGAAAGGGAAAGTTGCCTTGCCCCCAGCCCGTTCTTCGTGGTATTCTGCCCAAAGCACAATTTGGTGCTTGCGCTGTTCCGACTGATAGGTGGCAGTAACTTGATCGCTGCCGGATTTAACAACCCGGAAGTTGCATGCTAATGTTTTGGGTCTGAATGGCGAAATTCAACTTGCAACTTTGGTTTGCTTTAACCTGGCATTGATCAAGCCACAGAGGAAATGCACTAGCTGGTGCAGGTCACCATCGAAAGGCAATTGTAGCCACAGCCTGCAAGTGAGCACTCATTCCAAATTATGATTTCCGTGGTCTTCGAAAACACCCTCACAAAAATGTATTCGTAAGTTTATTGTTTTCCTCACTATGACAATCCATCATGTTTGTTTCTTCCGCTCCAAAAAAGTGGCAACACATGAATCGATGTTTGTTTTATGAGTGGGATTTGGGAATGAGAGAATGCGGGAGGGCCAGTGTGGCGGACGGCAAGAAAGTGCATTCAGCACGCAACGATTTGACGAACGGCAGAAGGTTAGGGTCAGGTACCTATGTTGAAGAAAATTTTAACAAAACAAAATGACCTGACCTAACCTCATCCCTAACCTAACCTGAATCTCACCAAACCAAAACATAATGCAATGTGTCCAACCTAACCAATGCCCAATCCAATCCACCATGATAGGCCTACATAACTTGGGAAAAATAATTTTGTGAGATGCTATGGATACGTTGAGTTGATTCCAAGATGCGGTGGTTAATTTGTGTTTGGATGTGTTACCTGGAATAAACCTCTGCAGGGCTGAACTGGCATGTGCTCACAGACATTGAAAGCGACAAATAACTTGTGAACACCCAGTAATTTATTCGGAAAATCAAAATTGTCAGGTTCAGGCAAAGGTCAGGTTCATGCCAAGAATGCAGGGACTTGAGGACCGATGTGTAGAACTGACAATTTTTATGTTGAATTGTGTAGAACTTTGACTATTTTTATGTTGAATTGTTGTTGATTGTTTACTTTATGGCAATTTCAAAAAGCGCTCCACAACTGTCGCAACAGAGAAAAATGGTGAAGGAGAAAATAAGTTTTTGAACGAAGGTGCATTTTATTTGTATTCAGTGCATCCCCTTATGAGATTTTGCAGTATTTTTAAGTTCGTTGGTGCAGAACTTTAAGCGATATTGTCACTTATCAGCGAATTGAGGAAATCGTGAAAGCATTCTTGTTTGAAAATTGTGTTTATTTTCATTTCAACATTCTAACAATACCTTAGAAGCTTTGTGCAAAATTACCAAAGACAATACAATTTTCGATCAACAAAAGGTAAAAGGCAAAACACAAGATCTCTGAGAAGCAAGCTTTCTCCAAATTATTTTCAAGAACTATCTAATAAAACACTCCCAATAATTAAATTCTTACGATGAATTGCATATAAACAAGACTGCGATGTGGGTGTTTTCACAGTAAATGTGTTAACAGTAAATGTGTTAACCTTTTTCACTGTCTTCTTTGCTATTTGCCCAGAATTTGCGAAGTTTCAGTTTTGGAGTAACAGCACAATAAGGAATTCACGTTTCAACGGTTAGTTTAGTCTGCAGATTAATTTTTGCCCCTGCCTCATCCGGTGGGGCAAGGGCAAAAATTATTCACCTTCAAATGGATCACCCCACGGACAGAGATAAGAGACACGTCAATAATTCTAGTGAATGGGATTTTACGGAAAAGTGTTTTCAGAAAATCGAAAAACACTCATGTATCATTTTCAGGTTTTCCGTTCTTTTCTATTGCCTCTGAATCTTCCACCAATGCAAAAGCAGCTGCAACTTGAGAAGCATTGAAAATGTGAAAAATGAAAGAATTGTTCTGGAAAACTGGAAAAAAAAATTTTTCAAACCAAAATTTTCACGGCTACCCACTTATATGCTGAGAAAAAGTAATCAACAAGGGGGCAGTGAATTAGAAAGGGTGACGGGTGCAATAAAGTCAAATGAATAAATGACATCAGGTGGGTAATTTTTGTACGCAGCGGCACATTTTTCATTAAAATGTCAGGAAAGATATTATCGATGCCAAATCACTTACATTTTGTGAGACAACAAAACTCACCGACCATACCACAATTGCAATGTGCAGATATTCTGTGGTGGGTACGCCTCGAAACCGCAAATTTCGACAATCTGGTGCATGGAAGCTTTTACTGCAAAACACTTGCAGCGATGCGGGAAAATGATTTTACAATTTAATTTTCTCTTCTCTCCACTGTTCTGTTGCAACTTCAGCAGCAGGTTGCAAAGATGTTCCAATATTTTTTATGGAAAACATCTCGTTTCAAACATACAGTGAAAAATTGATGGAAGTGTTTTTGCAGTGTTTTTGCGGCAAACATTTTGCTGCAGTGGCATTTTACTATAAAAATGTTACGTGTTTAGTGAGAAAACAGTAGCTCGATGAATGTTGTATGTTTTAAAGAGAAAAACGCAGTAGATTTATGTTGTCTAACAGCATTTTGTTGAGAAAACATTTTGCACAAAACATAAAAGTTGCATTAGCAAGCTTTGGTTACTCATCATGCAGAGGTTCATCAACGGAAATGAAAACAGACCAATAATTACAAGTGAAAAAGAAACGGTTCAAGCATAGATTTGAGCCATCATCAACTGTTCAAAATAGCAGAAGTCGCTAACCGACTGGGACTGACGATTTTTATTTGGCTGGACAACATTGGAAGACTGTGACCTCTGACCCTCGGCCGTTTTTACCTTTTCGGTTAGTTTGGTTGCAAAAACATCTGGTTTGCTTCGATGTTGCCTGTTCTTGGCAGCTGTGTAAACTCTCTTCATGAAATCAGGAAAGCCTTGTTGTGAACAGAAGAAAAATGAAAAAATCAAATGCTTATCAGTGTCGAGAAGCATTTTTGACTTTTTAGACATCTCTCAAGACTCCATAAAACTTCCAATACGTGCAGGGATCCCCGTAAATTCTGTGGGCCTTCATTCCAAAATTTAACTCATTTCCAATAATGCCAGACCTCCTATCACAGCAGCCCAGGGTGCAAAATGCTTCCACACCTGGATCTCAATTTGAAGTGTGCTGAACAACCTTGCATTGCCACCACATTGCCACTCAGTGTCAGGTGCCTGGACCAGGGCTGTCGCTATGGGGGGCATCGGAATGGAACGCCCTCCACCACCCAAAAAATATCAGAAAAAGCCAAAAGTTGGGAATTTCCGAAAAAAAATCAACAGGTAAGTGGATATTGGAAAGAAATTTTCACTTTTTTGCTTTGCAACAGTTGTCAGTTGCCATCAGCCAGTCCAAAACCCAATCCAACTGAGCTGGGATTGGCATCCCATCCCAACCTAACTGAATTGAGGTTGGAATCCCAACGCAACTATGTCAGAATTGGAATCCCAACCCGAACAAGAAGAATTTTAGCACTCATGACGGGATGGTGTAAGACACTGAAAGCGAGTGCACCTTGTCTGGCTGGAGGACATTGTTTTTCAAGCCTTCTCTCTCTCCCACCCCCTCCCTCCCTCCCCTCTTTCTCATCATTGAACAATCATGTTAG
>JASGXE010019671.1:0-12149 GCA_030068105.1 Sinentomon sp. SZTP_YWyxl
GCAATTTTTATGACTGTATACTTTGCGCTGCCTTCAAAAAAAAAAAAAAAAAACAAATAAAGGAAAAGCACAGCTTTTTTGCATGTATGTAATTGCGAGAAAAGTGAGACATTTCGTGGAAAACTAATGATTGTATTTCTTGGCAATTTTCATATTTCGTGGAAAATCGTGCATTCAGAATTGCCTTTTAAACGACTGTAATGGTAAAGAAAAGTAATCTCAAAAGGCTGTTCAAATGGCCTGATTTCATTTTGGCGGTACAAATTCCTCATCAGTTGTCACCATTTTCAGTGTGCTCTATCTGCCGCTATGGCAGTGGTTTGTTGTGCCACGAAAGAAGTTCAAAAATTTTGAAGATACCTATCTAAGGAATTTTGTTATTTTCTATCAGCATTGCTTGTCCCATGAAGTGTGGGTGATTTCTTGCTCCAATGTTGTTTGGCGACTAAATAGCATGCGAAGTTATTAGATGCTAGTATTTTGTGTTATTCAAGTGCTATTTGTTTCATTTTAGTTTCTTTCTTCTGAGATCTGTCTTAAAACCTGCTCTTTTTAAGGTTATTTTTTCTTCTCAGTTTTTATTGTAACTTTTTAGCTGCATTTGGCATTTGCAACAGGGTGTCCCCACGCCTAGAAAAACAGGGAATTTGAAATTCTTTGGAAAACCTGGAAAATGCAGGAACTTCGTGCTAAACGGCAAAACACAGGTAATCAAAAATTTCTCATGCAAATTTGACCTTTCTCCGAGATCAACTGCCAGATCATACCGAAGATCATACAGCAGGGTTGATTTGGTTAAAAAATATTCATTTCAAAAAAGGAAAAATGCATGCATGAAAAAATGCAAACAAAAACAGGCTTGACTGCCCTCTCAAGTGTCATTCTAATTTGCTAGCCTACTCCCTTTTTCAGTCACGAATCAGCTCCAGAAGCATTTTGCAGACATGGAAAATAGGGATTGAGCACCTAGAGAACACCGAAAAACTGAATTTCAAAATCTTGGGGACACTTTGTTGCGAATAACAAAATGTTTTGTTAGAGCTTGCTCTGTTCTGTATGTTCTCAGATTTTATTAATTAACCAGGCTGAAGCAGTTGATGTGTGCATGTGATATTGTAGAGTGCCATGTTTGATGAAGGCACCTGTGGAGTTTTTCTGAGTCTTGGTTTCCTGCATCACCAACACATCTTTTCTGACAGTTGCATGCGTACAGCATGCAGAAATGATAAAATGGTCAGATGGCATTTAGATATCTACGTACAGGATGATTCAAAAGTAACCTTACAGGCAGAAAACTCTTCATCACATCGCATTGATTACATCCTTCCCTCTGCAATGACACCGCAGTCTTGCAATTTTTCCATTATACCTGGACTGCGTAGCTGCAGAGGGCTTTCATTTTAAAATGCCACCACAGATGACAGTCTGCACAGAAAGACAAAAGTAGTTTCTTGGCATGTAGATACTTTTGAATCACACTGTATATTTTATTTTCTGTTTTCCATTTTGAATTCATCTATTGTTGCTTTTTTAAAATAAAATTCGCTGAATAATTATTTCCATTTTGTTTGATTGTTGCATCCATGAAAGAACAAATGAATCATGACAAGCACAAGAAACATTGTTATTTCTCACAGAAATTCTTAGCCTTTTCAAACTGCGATGGGACCTCCGTGGTGCAGGAAGTGACCCCCATTGAGAGTGTCCTTTCAGACACCAACACTGTTTGGCTAAATAACGAAAACAAACAAACAAATGTTCTGATTTCAAGAAAAGAATGTGTCCCTTTTCGGGCCTGTGAGATGAAGATCCTGGCTAAAAATCGAAGTTGAGGTCCAGTTGCGAATCTAGCAGCCGTATTCCCCATTGCAACTCACTCTCAGGTTCGACTAAATCGCCAATGCAATGGATGATTTGTGTTGAGAAAATTACATTTCCTTTTCCATTGTTGCGACATGCATCCATACGTTGAATTGGTTTTGAGTTGAACATGGTTGAGTTGCAATGGGGAATACGGACGTAGATGTGTTGAACTGGTTCACTTGTGGAAACTCTTTCCAGACACAAATGAATGGAAATTCCCCTGCGTGATCTTTCATGACATGTCTTTTTGTTAAACTCACTTGCTCATTGCAGTGCTCGAGGAAAACAGTGGCATGTTGAACTGTGAAATTTGTCCACTGAGCCAAAAAAAATTGTTTCGCATATTTGTTCCTGGCTTAAAAGGGTAGTCAATTTTTTCAAATTATTCTTATCAATCCATAGCGTATCACCTGGCACACAGGAATCATTAAACGGATTGAGGAATGGTAATCATTTTATTACAAAATCAACATAAAAACGTAAACAATTTATTGTAAAACCTTTAACAATAATTCTAACATATTCCTTTTTTACATTGTTTTAAAAGGGCACCATGGTATGTGGATCTGCCAATGAATCGACAGAGAATTGCATTGTTGCATCATCTTTCGCTGTTGCTTCTCGATAGAGGCACTGGCATTCAGGTTTCGGTGCAGCAGAGCACTAACCAAAAGAAAGAATAGAGAATCGCATCCTCTGTCTGTTGTGTTGGCTTCTGTTTGGTTTTCATCTCTGCTTGCACATGGTCCATTCCTGCCATCTTGTTGAGTTTTTATGAAAGTGGAGACTTGTTTTGCAATCCAGACTGGAAGATCACTCGAAATATTTCTGGGATCTCTTCCACGACTGCCTTGAATCTTGATGCAATTTCATCATTGGAAACCGAAAAAACACTGCTGCTCCACCGACTGCTCAAGGAACTCTCGTGTTTCACTACCTGTGATGTCATTTCCAATTTTGCAAATTCCGAGAACATTGTTGGCCTCGAAATCCAGCAAAGCTCAACAAGGTCGGCTCTCACTGAACTGACTGGTCCAAAAAGGAAACATCACATATTTGGTGCTCATTCATCTGTGGCTCTGCCTTTTTAAACTTACTTCAGCAGCATTCCAAAACTGCACACTGCAGCGCTACACAACTGCCATCGGATATAATTTATAACTGCCTCCGAGACATGACATTTTGCACGTGAGATTTTGCTTCTCAAAATGCGGTTAAACTTCCATATCCCGACTGCATTTCAAGATACCAATTTTGCAGATTTTGTTTGTCAGCAGGCCTACAGGCGAACAGCATCAAGTTGGTTGTCAGCAAGCAATAGGATGGCATCATGATCCTGATAAACAAGCAATGAGTGGATATCAAGCAGTTGGAAACATTGACATTTGGCTGCGGTGGATATCTGGCCGCCGTTGACATATGGCCACCGGATGTTTGGCTGTGACGGTCATCTCGCCGCCGTGGGCATTTGGCTGCCGCAAATTCGGCAACTGTATATGAAACTGGCCACCGGACACATTGTGATTGTCACGGAACTTTTGATCACAGCGATTATTTGGCCGGCATGATTGGACAATTAGCTCAACATTCTGTTGAATGCGTGGCAATCGAAAACAAAATTGGACTTCAATTTAGTCTCTATACTTTAGTTTTTCCTGCTAATTAGGTCAATGTCCAAACTCTTACTCGTACAAGTTTATGATGCCTCGCTTTCGAATTCATGCATTTCTGCAACATCCGGCGGACACCTGTCACATGGCCAGTCATCCTCCACGGCCGCGCACTCCGGCGACCAAATGTCTGCGGCTGCCTGTCCCATGCAGTCGCATTCCGACGGCCACCTGTATTCCATGACAAAAATGGCAGCCAAATGGCAGAAGCAAACACACAACAGCCAAATGTAAAATAGTAAAATGTTATGGAACCCAAGCAGTTCGACAAACAATCTCCAATTGGGGTGACTGGTGTGGGTTTGACCAAGGTTGGTTGTCTTTATTATTGACAAATTATATTATTAAAATTATATAATTATTTAATTATTATTATTTCGTTTAATTTGCATGGAGGCGCAAATCAGCACAGTTTATGAGAGCTTCCAGAAGGAGAAGAATGAAAACCTAGGTAGATTGGCATCAAGTATGGAATGATGTGCATAGTTTACCAGAAAACCATTGCACAAGGTTTCGCTTAAAAGTTGCAGCATCAATGTCACGTTGCCCACCAAAAACCTCAACAGGAAGTGAATTCCACTCATTGGTTGTCCTAACAGCCAACGAATATAAACCGACATCCTTATTCGATTTACCCGGTGTAAGCTTAAAGTCGTGATCATGTCTGCCAAAGTAGGTTGGCGGAAAAAGGAATTCCTTAAAACCAGACCATCCCCCCACATTGTTTAGAGCCAGAAAAATGCCAGCTAGCCTTGCAACTTTCCTTCGATTGGCCAATGAGCTCCATCCCAATTGATCAAGCATTTCCGAAACACTGTCAAGAGGAGCATATCTGCCCGTCACAAACCGTGCTGCCTTCCTCTGAATACCCTCCAACAACTTAACCTGGGAGTTGTGATAAGGATCCCACACAAGTGAGGCATATTCCTGGCATATAATGAAGGTGAACCGCTGACCACATGTGTCTGCAAAATTACTTGCTCCAAACGTATTCTGGGCAATGTGGAAGTTTGACCGGAAACTCTTTCCATCACCAATATGTCGTTCCAACGCTTTAAATAGCAAAGGAACAAATTCTGCCAGTGAGCTCAAATGATCCAACAGCGGAAACCTTGCTTTTCCCTGCCATCTATCGAAACTCTTCAGTATTAACACAGTTGTTGAGCCTCTTGACAGATCAAGACCACACTATATTATAACAGACCCGTCCATTGCCGCGCCATCCAACGTATTTCGCCGGGACAGAATTGTTGCCAGATTCCGCCGACAGAGGCGTGAGTTGAGGAGATGAATCCCAAGAAGAGGATAAGGAGAGACGCGCTGCGACAAAGAGTAGATTTCGAAACAAGTGATGAGACAGGAATTTCTGCACAAACTTTTTACATCTGTGTTTCATAATTTCTTCTTAAGAGCAACAGTATAAAGACAAATTAAGATAATTTTTTAGTTTTTCTGTTCAATGGCTTTGAATTACAGGTCAGCGTTTTTTTCTTCTGGGTATCGGTCACTTTCCGCCCATAGTTATCCAGACATATTTTTACAATATAATGTAAAAAAATTCCGGACAAAGTTTCTGTATGAGCAGGATCATTGCAGCCACATTCCATCCAAAAATTATCGTCCCATCGATGGTTTTTTTCCTGAAAGGCGCTGATTTGTTCAAGCAAGAGGGATGCTGAAAAATCACCGTCTTTTGCCGATTTCTTGACTGTTTTCAGCTTTTGAAGTAGGTCACGATAGAGTTTATCTTTACGCTCACTTGCCAGTCTCTGGTTTTCACTTCGGACAGTGCAGAGCTGTTGAGAACTGCGGAACAACCGTCGACGGACGATGGCCAATTTCCGGCGAAGTTTGGACGGAGAGTTTTCGGGCTTCTTCCCACGCTTGCATTGACTTGTGGAAGGCATGGCTGGAATTGAATCATCACCACTGTGTCCGCTTTCGGGTTGAGAAACATCGGGTGCGTGCTTGCAATTGTTTCGGACTGGTCAGGAACAACACGCGGTCGCTTTTCAGCAATCGACACATTTCGATTTTTCGGAGCCTTTCGTTTGATAACATCAGTTAATGCAGGCTGCTTGTGCAAAGGATAATCTGGGAATATTGAGGGAACAACATTTGGAAGAAGTTGTTTCCTGGTTGTCGAAATGCTGAAATCGGATTTCTGAAAATGTTTGCTGCAAACAAACGACCACTGCGTTGGTTCTCGTTTCCTGCCATCAGCCGTCTGCCTGGAAATCCGCTGCAACCACTTCAGTTTTAACTCCTGATCAGAAGGAAACTTGTGAAATGTCGTGTCCTCTGTCTTTCTCTTCACTGATCTGCACAACGGCACACAACAGTTCGACATTTTAAACCTCAGCACGCTTTCGGTGAGAATGACAAACGATCACCAGAACGCCAACGAGCAGTGTTGCCAGAGGCAGGGATGAGAATATCCCTTTCGAAGGGTCAAAAAATCCCTCAAAACCCCAAAAAATCCGGTAACAGTTCGGAATACCGGCCGACATTGAACTGAACGAGTTATGAACATTGCTCTCTGATATACTTAAAGCTAACTAAACCAAACCTAACCTGACCTAACCCAACCTAACCTGTCCTAACACACCTTTCCTAACCTATCCTACCCTACCCACATCGTCCTCAACTTCCTACCCTATTTTGGCCACTTGAGTGTGTGTGAAAACTCGTCCAGTTCAGCTTTTTTCAAATGTCGGCAGGTATTCCGAACTGCAACCAAAAATCCCTCGTTTAATATTTTATGTGAAATGTGGCCCACCAACCCGGGGTCTGGGGCGGGGTTAGCCCCAACGGGGTTCCGAGGGGCAGCGCCCCTGGCAGGGGGTTCGGGGGACAGCGTCCCCCGTGCTCAAGAAATTTTTGGAAATGTAGTGCTCTCAGGCTGCTCAGAACTGTGATTTTGGGGACGGTTGTTGCCTGCCAAGATGTTACATTTTTATGTTTCTAAAAATAAAAAGTTTTTTACTGCAAAGGACTCGAAGTCTCCATATGCTGGCCGCTGGGCCAACGGCGCAAAGCACAAGGCACAAATTTACTTGCACTTTTCGTTTTCTTCTGTTTTCAAAAAGAAGAAAATTCGCGGGCAAAGCTGAAAGCAGACGCAGTCGAGTCGACGTCGAGGCGAGGCACATTCGATTCGACCGATTCGATGGAAATTTGCGAAATGCACGAAAACATCTTCACATGCGTCGGAGAGATGTGGTCTGGGTAAAGTTGCGGGTAAAAGCGCTGCCATGTATTTCGCCATCTGATTTGCATATTTTTTTTCCCAATCCACTTCCGCATGCGCGTCTCTGATTGGCTGTTGGGAATTCCAGCCAATTTCAACGTCCAAATTCAAAACCAAACTAAACCAACCTAACCTAACCTAACCTAACCTGACAAACCTAACCTATTGTGACCCTGGGAAGAGTTGCGAAGCGGTGGCAAACACGCCAAATGGCAAAAAGCGGTGGCAAGGCAAAAATGTGAAAATTGATGACGTCACAAATTGAGACGACGTGATTGGCTGTTGCGATGCTGCTGTCCGCGGAAGTGGATTGGGAAAAAAAATATGCATCTGATTTTGCTTTTTACCCGCAATTGCGGGTAAAATCAGGACCACATCTCTCCACCGATGAAGCGACATAATTGTGGTTGTGGGAGGTTCAATCCCTCAGAAGGCCAAAAAATCCCACAAAAAGGGACAAATTGGCAACACTGCCAGCGAGCCAACTGAGAGCCAAAAAAACCATCTGTTGCCCACGGCAGCATCTCCTCTTGTGGCGCCTCTGGTGCCCAGTTGCGCGTTATTCAATCTCCTCTCTTTTGCGCTGGTGGACGGGTCTGTTATAATATAGTGTGGTCTTGGACAGATCCACACACCATGGGGGCATCATACACCCAAAACTGAAACTTCAGCATTTTGAATCGATTGGGCTCAGTTTTTTATCTGTTATTGATCAGTGATATTTTTATCAGTATTTTTTTGAATTTGTGTACACAATTTCAAATCCCGAGAGCCGAGATCATCTGGTTGGTTCATGAAATGAGATTTTGACACCACAATATTAAAATGGTAGAAAACTTTGCACGATCATCCAGATATTGAAAAAAGAAAAATTGCATTTAAGCACCATTCCATGGGAAAACCAGCATCAAAAACTAATCAACATTCGAACTGAAGGGTTCGAGCTAAGCCAGGACCAAACACATTGATTATAACAAGCCGCCCCGCGCAAAAGAGAGGAGATTGAATAACGCGCAACTGGGCACAGAGGCGCCAAAGAGGGATGCTGCCGTGGGCAACAGATGGTTTTTTTTGGCTCTCAGTGGCTCGCTGGCAGTGTTGCCAATTGTCCCTTTTTGGGGATTTTGGCCTTCGAGGGATTGAAACCTCCCACAACCACAATTATGTCGCTTCATCGGTGGAGAGATTGTGGTCCTGATTTACCCGCAATTGCGGGTAAAATGCAAAAATCAGATGCATATTTTTTTTCCCAATCCACTTCCGCGGACAGCAGCATCGCAACAGCCAATCACGTCGTCTCAATTTGTGACGTCATCAATTTTCGCATTTTTGCCTTGCCACCGCTTTTTGCCATTTGGCGTGTTTGCCACCGCTTCGCAACTCTTCCCAGGGTCACAATAGGGTTAGGTTTGGTCAGGTTAGGTTAGGTTAGGTTAGGTTTGGTTTAGTTTGGTTTTGAAATTTGGACGTTGAAATTGGCTGGAATTCCCAACAGCCAATCAGAGACGCGCATGCGGAAGTGGATTGGGAAAAAAAATATGCAAATCAGATGGCGAAATACATGGCAGCGCTTTTACCCGCAACTTTACCCAGACCACATCTCTCCGACGCATGTGAAGATGTTTTCGTGCATTTCGCAAATTTCCATCCAATCGGTCGAATCGAATGTGCCTCGCCTCGACGTCGACTCGACTGCGTCTGCTTTCAGCTTTGCCCGCGAATTTTCTTCTTTTTGAAAACAGAAGAAAACGAAAAGTGCAAGTAAATTTGTGCCTTGTGCTTTGCGCCGTTGGCCAGCGGCCAGCATATGGAGACTTCGAGTCCTTTGCAGTAAAAAACTTTTTATTTTTAGAAACATAAAAATGTAACATCTTGGCAGGCAACAACCGTCCCCAAAATCACAGTTCTGAGCAGCCTGAGAGCACTACATTTCCAAAAATTTCTTGAGCACGGGGGGCGCTGTCCCCCGAACCCCCCGCCCGGGGCGCTGCCCCTCGGAACCCGTTGGGGCTAACCCCGCCCCAGACCCGGGTTGGTGGGCCACATTTCACATAAAATATTAAACGAGGGATTTTGTTGCAGTTCGGAATACCTGCCGACATTTGAAAAAAGCTGAACTGGACGAGTTTTCACACACACTCAAGTGGCCAAAATAGGGTAGGAAGTTGAGGACGATGTGGGTAGGGTAGGATAGGTTAGGAAAGGTGTGTTAGGACAGGTTAGGTTGGGTTAGGTCAGGTTAGGTTGGGTTAGTTAGCTTTAAGTATATCAGAGAGCAATGTTCATAACTCGTTCAGTTCAAAGCCAATAAACATGAAATCTGGCGGCAGCCATTCTGTCATCTTTGTGATGCGAAGTTTTTTGTTGGGGAGAGTGTGGCAAAGCCGGACACTTTTTGAGCTTGGCCCTAAAATTTTCTATTTATGCGATGAGTAGAAAATAATTTTCTGCATTTTCACGAAAGTGTTGATCTTTTGGCTTTCAAATTCCTGTCAGTGATCGCAATTATTTCCATATTTTTCTTCAGCAGGGATCAAAGAATATGAGAACCTCGTTTGTCCGGTTTTGCCCCACTGGCGCCACTGGTGGGGCAAATCCGGACATTCAAGGCGGCAAAATCGGACATGAGAACCAAAGTGGGAAGCATAATAGTGGGAAGCAAGATAGCTATTGACACAAAAGAGGTTGTCTGACCTCAAAGGCCAAATTGAGCCAACCCAAATGAACCTTAAAACCATGACAAGGTTTCAAAAATGTTTAGTGAAATGCCAGGTCAATAGTGAAAACATCCCAAACCAGAATAGGAAAATAGGCAGAACATGGCTAAATGGATGAAATAAAGTGGAAAGGAATATTCGTGGTGACAAAGAGTTGTGGGCCACAGAGAAAAAATATGGGGGTCAATCACGATAATGCGCCTGAGTTAAGAAAGATGGGGTCTGAACAAGACAAAAAACCGCTTTCAAGGCTCGTAAAAAAAAGAAATGACTTTCGAAATTGTTAAGGCAGAGAGATTAGCATTGGACAGCCCGTAGAATTTGGTCGACATATCAAGGATGAAGGTTGCTGGTGAATCGTCTTGCGTTCTATCGTGCCGTTCTATCGTGCCGTTCTATCGTCTTGAATCGCCCAAGTGATCTCTTTTCATCGAATCTATTCTTGACGTAGACCATAAGTGTGCCCTTTGGTACACCATTCCTGAAATAAAAACAAGAAAAAAAGGCCTACGTCATCCCACTGATCAGCGTTGGTTCCAACGTTTCCCCGCATACCTATAGGAATTGAGGGAGGGTGCATATCTTTGATGCTGCAGGCAAAAGCAGAGACCTAGAAATGGTTAAAAAAAACTCCAGGCCAAGGCCAAGAGCTGAAATTAGAAAAAAGAACAGGGGCCTAAAAGTATTTCTATGTTTAGAAGTTGCGGAAGAAGTCTGGTGACACTCACCTCTCTGCTGCTTTTGTATTATTGACATGTTTCCTACCCTACATGAATATATTCAATGGCTTGCAGAATTGATATTGGTTTTTCTTATTATTATTGTTATTATTAATCACAAAGACTGCCACCAAGTTTTGGGCGGCAGGAAGACGGTGGCAGGAAGATATTTCAGGCCAACTCTGGCCAAGTGTTTCGCTTGGTTTTTTCGCTTGAAATTTGAAACCATTTCGGCAATGACACCAGCTATATGATCCAAAATCCGAAATAGAGAATAGCTCTCAACCTTAATTTGTCAATAAATGTATTATTATCGTCAGAAATTGTGAGAAGAAAACTAATCAAGCATGGGAAAACCCAAATTTAAACCAACGGTGAATGCTGCATTGCACTATTCAATAGGATAATTTGGCAACGATGCATTTGACGCTGAGAAGTTTGTGTCGAAATTGAACCTCAATGTCACATCAATAACCCGACGCTTCGCGAAAAAAAATCAATCAGGTCTGTCGGTGAGAGCAATTTCAATCGAGGTTGAAAAAAAATCGCAAAACCAAAAAACAGGATTTTCTTCCACTGTTTCAACGAATCGGAATTCCTTTTGGCGGAATGACCAAAAACGTGCATTTTTATCAAGACCACACTATATTATAACAGACCCGTCCACCAGCGCAAAAGAGAGGAGATTGAATAACGCGCAACTGGGCACCAGAGGCGCCACAAGAGGAGATGCTGCCGTGGGCAACAGATGGTTTTTTTTGGCTCTCAGTTGGCTCGCTGGCAGTGTTGCCAATTTGTCCCTTTTTGTGGGATTTTTTGGCCTTCTGAGGGATTGAAAAGGGATTTTGTATTTTGAGGGATTTTTGGGACTTTGCAAGAAAAACTGAAAATTGAGTCCCAAACTCCTCCCACAACCACAATTATGTCGCTTCATCGGTGGAGAGATGTGGTCCTGATTTTACCCGCAATTGCGGGTAAAATGCAAAATCAGATGCATATTTTTTTCCCAATCCACTTCCGCGGACAGCAGCATCGCAACAGCCAATCACGTCGTCTCAATTTGTGACGTCATCAATTTTCGCATTTTTGCCTTGCCGCCGCTTTTTGCCATTTGGCGTGTTTGCCACCGCTTCGCAACTCTTCCCAGGGTCACAATAGGGTTAGGTTTGGTCAGGTTAGGTTAGGTTAGGTTAGGTTTGGTTTAGTTTGGTTTTGAAATTTGGACGTTGAAATTGGCTGGAATTCCCAACAGCCAATCAGAGACGCGCATGCGGAAGTGGATTGGGAAAAAAAATATGCAAATCAGATGGCAAATACATGGCAGCGCTTTTACCCGCAACTTTACCCGACCACATCTCTCCGACGCTGTGAAGATGTTTTCGTGCATTTCGCAAATTTCCATCGAATCGGTCGAATCGAATGTGCCTCGCCTCGACCTCGACTCGACTGCATCTGCTTTCTCTGCTTTGACCAATGGCCGCGCATTTTCTTCTTTTTGAAAACAGAAGAAAACGAAAAGTGCAGTGCAAGCAAATTTGTGCCTTGTGCTTTGCGCCGTTGGCCCAGCGGCCAGCATGTGGAGACTTCGAGTCCTTTGCAGAAAAAAACTTTTTTTTTCAGAAACATAAAAATGTGACATCTTGGCAGGCAACAACCGTCCCCAAAATCACAGTTCTGAGCAGCCTGAGAGCACTAATTTCCAAAAATTTCTTGAGCACGGGGGACGCTGTCCCCCAACCCCCTGCCAGGGGCGTGCCCCTCGGAACCCCGTTGGGGAACCCCGCCCCAACCCCGGTTGGTGGGCCACATTTCACATAAAATATTAAACGAGGGATTTTTTGTTGCAGTTCAGAATACCTGCCGACATTTGAAAAAAGCTGAACTGGACGAGTTTTCACACACTCAAGTGGCCAAAATAGGGTAGGAAGTT
>JASGXE010019676.1:0-15349 GCA_030068105.1 Sinentomon sp. SZTP_YWyxl
CAAGTTGAATGCTGTTAATTTTTCGAAGTAAAGGAGAAATAAGATGTGCATGATTCAAGTTCTTGATGAAAATCGTGATTGCTCAGCAGAACGGACTATTGATTGTGTCACATCGAAAAAAAGCACAAATCGTGTCTTTTGCAATTTTTTTGCCCCTCTTAAATATTCAGTTTTCTCTGATTTCCAACATTCAAAAAGTGTCAAGCTCAGAAACAAAATCTCACCTCTTTGAAAAGTTCCTTTTTTAGCTGGACCTTAAGTTCATGTTCTGCCATATCGTTATCTCTTGGAGATATTCTGGCTTTGAACTTCGGAATATCCTCTTCAATATGCATTGTTGAACTGAGCAGCCCAGTAAACACTTCGTCCACAGCTTCATCAGTTTTTGAAGGCAGGACCAGGTTGTCCACCGGCTGTCCATTTCTGAAGGGAGGCAAGAGTGTCCTCTTAATTTTTGGCATAGAAAAAAGAACTGAGGTAGAAACTGCTCCTCCAGCCAAACTGGTTCGTTTTGGCATAGTTTGAAGATGCACAGTTCTGCGTTTGTAGGGCATAGCATATTCGATTCTGGAAGTTTCATCTGGCTCCACGGTGGTGGCACCCAACACTGTCCTTTGAGATGGTGGAGCTGCTCTAACACCAGAACTGTTTTCAGTACATTCAGCTCCTGTGCTCGAAAATTCCACGTCTGCCTCGTTTTTCAAACCAACAGCATAGTCTCCAGACAACAGTTCATCAGCAGAAAATTCTGATAATTTCCCTTTTGGCGATTCAAAAATTGGTGAATATTCAGAAGCAGAATTAAGATCAATATCACAGGGGATATCTGTTGCATTTTCTGAGGCCTCAGACAGTTTGGTTCCTGAAAAAAGGCAGTGAAATGACAGTGACTCCCTGTCAAAGAAGCCTTAAGAGGCCTTAAAAGAAGAATGCTTTCACAATAGAATATGGGACCAGGGCTCAAAATGAAGGAACTAAAACGTTGCACGTCATTGTGTTTCTTGACAATTAAAGGAGAGGTGGGGGGTCAAAATCGACGCAGCGTTGAATCTTCTGCTGGAAGGCAATCGCATTATCGTCATCATTGTGGATTTGCATGGTGGATTCATAAAATTTTGGCGTCGAAAGAGAGCTGATAAAATGAAGATTACCATTTCATACAGAATTTTCATTATCTTCATTCATAAAATTTTGAAAGCGTTGCTAGAAAATTTCGAAAGTGTTGCTGGGAAAAATGCTGTTTCCGAAGCATACAAAAATTTCGGTCTCTCAGTTTACAAAACGGACTGCATCATGATATTTTCCGTTGCAACTGTGGGTTGAACTTCTGTAAAGTTGTGCACCAATATCTGGCCATAATTATCAAATAAACCATAATTATCAAAATCTGTGGATATTTGATTCAGCATGTGTCCCTCAGAGCAGTGGAGTATCCCAGAGCCCTGCTGTGAATGTGCGCTCATAATAATCTCAAAGCCTGCTTTCAGAATCCCACTCTTTGGGAAATGGGAATGGTGCTTTTTGACAAAATTACATTTTTTGATAAGTTCTGTCCGGATTCTTTCTGTCCGGATAAGTTCTGTCCGGATAATTTTGGTGTCAGAAGAACTGGAAACCTGACCACATGCAGACCCAACGGATGGTGAGGTTCAGGTAGGGATTGACTGCAGGTGGGGACTCAGAAAAATCAAAATTCCCGTATCTCATCCGATTGGGCTGATTTTTGATACACAGGTTGGGTGAATTTGAGAGTGTTCACATAATCTTTCAATGCCACAGACCAGCTGGTTCAGATTTGGGAGCCATTTATCTGAAAAATGTTAAGAATAACTTCAAAGCATGTCCTCTGGTCTGAGCCGTTGCCATGATCACTTGGCCAGAACGGAGAAATGAGGATCTGCATCAGAACAGAAGTTTGAAAAAGCTCATTTTTATTTTTTTTATTTTTTTATTTTTTAGAAAAAGCTCAATTTTTCATGCAAAAGGATCAAAATTGTCTGAAAAATTGCCTGACAGTCAATTTTTGATACCTCCACTCTGAGTGGAGGTTTTGCAGCAGAAATAAGTCTTGCGCTGGAATGCGATGGGGGAATTTTGAAGACACGATTAAAAAGTGCAAAGGCTCCAGAAATCACAATATCTGACTCTGTCTTGCACTTCTACATTAAAAAATCTTTCAGGGCGTCAGTTTTCAACTTTCTGGAGCATGAATTGCTGGAGATATTCGACCCGGGATGAAATTCTCATGCTAAAAATTGTTTTGGGGAAAATGCTCCAGGAAACTTCAACCTTGGCATTGAAAAAGGGCAGTTACAAAATACATAGATTGTCAAATCCGCGTCTCGTCAAAACATCGATGGCTTGAAAATGACTGACTTGAGAGCCAAAAAATATAGAGAGCAAAATTAAAGGGAACATTTCAAAGTAAAAAGATGACGACATGCTCCAAAACCACATTTTTTTACAAAATCCAAATTATGTTGAATGCTAACATGTTGTGTACCATTCCGAAGTGTCACCGAAAATTTGAAAATCAAATGTCATTTTTTCATTTATTGTCATTTATTTTCCAATTTCATGAACAGGAGACATGTGCTGTGACGTTTCCCCATGTGGAGGATGCGCAAGCAATGCAAAGGGAAACCCATGAATTGTGGTCCATTAGGATCTCTGTATCAACCCATTCTCAATTGCATGGGAACGGTGAACATTTTCATGATATACGAATAAACCAGTTAAGCAAAATTAAGAGAATAGATAGAAAGAGAAATCAGACAATATTCTAAAGTGACAAAATGTTTCTTTTTTGAAATTGAAAATGATAAAAAAAAATTTTGTGGATCTAAAAACGGAAAACTAGCATCTGTTTGAATGCATTAGCTTTCAGGGATAACGAAAGTAAAGCTGTAAGAATCCAAGGCTACAGATGATTTATTTGTCCCAGTTTTCATAGCATTGCAGGCCAGCAGTCAGAAATAAGTTGCATGTTAAGCACAGATGCATCGGAAGCTCAACAGAATGTAATAAAAATTAAAAACAAAAATGATGGACACAGATGTACCTGAAAAAATCTCCAGATTTTGCATGCAGGCAGGATTTTTCATAATTTGCTGATTGTTGCAAAAAACACTCATTACAAGCAAGAATGAATTGGAATCAAATCTCTGGAGAAATATTTTTCGCCAGTGCAGACCTCATCAGAGGTTCATCCAACTGTTCCGATATGCCATAATTATGCTTGGTAGAGGGTAGTTAGGGCTTTGGAGGAACTGTCACCTAAGGAGTTTCATGGAATAAGGATAAGAGTGTAGCCAGATTGTGGTGGTCTGGTATCACTAACTTTTGACATCACTAGACCCGTCATCAGAAGCAGTTGATTTTGGAAAGACTTCATTTATCTTTGGAACGAATGAGTTTCCAGTCTCGCAGGACTTTTGTGGATCAGATTTACACCGGATTCCAAACAATTTTGTGAGTGATTTCTGACCATGTTGGTGTTGAAATCCAATTGGCCTCCCACTCACTGATATCAAGGATGGGACTGATGATATATTTTGCTCTGACAACTGGCTCGGCAAACGTTTTGCCAATGATGATGCCGATGCACTTATGGAATGCAATAAACTGGGAACATTTTCGTACAGGTGCAGAAGAGATGACTGAAAATAAAAGATTGTTTACCAATGCAATGCCTGGGACCAAAGAAAAAAAAACATTTGGTGAAATGTGACAACAGGAAAATCCAAAAAGCAAAAATTGGTCACCCTAGGTAACAACTAACAACCTAAACAACTTTTCAGCATTGTTTAGCATAAAATATTATAAATTATTGGGTCACCGTGAAATCCAGCGAGACATGTGACACAGAGAGCTCATGAATGGCCTGCTGCTGCAGAATCAACTGAAATGAATGCAAGCTGCGCCCGTCATCTTTGAAAGCAGGTCGAAGCTCCAAGAAAAGGGAAACAGGTTTTGGGAGATGTGATTGGACTGTGTTTCCGTGCGGGAACTGCACAATTCTCGACTTACATTGGACATTTTTTCGAATTTGTACTTGAACAATCACGGCTGTTCCATTTCAACTTAAATCTGCTCGGTGTTGCCACATTGCGGGTTTTCCCGTGGAATTCCACGGTTTTGGAAGTTTCTTCAACGACTTAAAAGGTTTCTGCCAGCTTTGTGGTCATATTCATTTCCAGTTTTTCTATTTCCTTACTTATTTCTGGACCGAGGACTATCCTGGATATTCTCCGGACCCTATAAAATGGGATCTGTGGGCCCTTGAAATGTAGGACTTCTTTGAACCTGAATGGGACTCTCATAGGACCCCTTCAAACTGAATGATGGCATATTTGTGGGATGCTTGGGAACCCTGTTAGAACCTCATGCGACCTCGCTGGACTCTCATGGGACCAAACAAGAGCCTCATGGAATGTACGTGCCCATGGGGCCCATGTGAGACCCTTGGAAATGTGGGACCACATAGAACTGCATGGAATCCTGCTTCCCTATAGACTAGGGATGTGCGGCACCAAGAATTTTGATCAGCACTGGCACTTGGAAAGTGCCTTTCATTTGGCACCCAATTTTGGCACATGGCACTTTCTCACTCATGGTAACACCAGCAATAAGTAGTTTAGATGGCACTACATGCATATCTTTATGCTTTTTTATTTTCGCTTAAAATTTGTCCGACAGATGGCGCCACAAATCAGTGAGTAAAATCACTTCCCGAAGTTGTTTTCTGAAATCAGTGTTACTTTATTCTGCTACTTTTAATTTGGGCTGGTTCCAGAAGGCGTTTAAGCATTGCCCTTCCTTCAAGGAAGGGGATTAGACTTGTCAGTGATAAGTGAATGAGGGCATAAACATGGTGAAGGGGTAGGGAGTTTTTTCTCCGGTCCACTTTGACCGGTTTTTCTCCCTGCCCCCGGGCTAGCAGCAACCGTCTTCGGATGGGGGCAAACGACCGTCTTCGGACGGGGGCTCACAGTCTGCATAAAATGCCTGTTAAATCGACTAAAAAAAAGCATGGTGTTCCAAGGAAGGTTTTGCAGCTCCACCATATATGCAGATGGTTGATTTTGTCTTTTTATGCAGCACTGCTTCCCTCAACGGGGAAATACCTTCCTGTCAGCTCGGGAGCAATCTTTTGAGGTCTCTCATTTATTTTGACCATTTGCGGTGGAGCTGGGGTTGACAATTTGCCAGTTGCGGTGCACTCTTGGTTGTTTTCCATTTGGATATCTGAGTCTTATGGCTACAGGCAGCTCAGTATTCAAAATGCAATGCATCTACAGGAGGTGCAGTGTGGACTACTTACTGGATGTGCAAAGTGCTGGAAACTTATCAAGCACAAGTGTTCGGCACCGGCACTCATGCCGAGTGCTGACGAAGTGGAGCCACACATCCCTACAGACTGTGGTGCATCACTGTGCAGTGTAACATACCACATGGAACCCCATGGCACCGTCAAGGGAACCTTCATGGCATTCAATGGGGTCCTCATGGGCATGTGACTGTGTGTGAACAATATGAGGTCTCATAGTGTCTCATAATGTTCGCATGACTCAAGGAAGGTCCAATGGAGCAGTGTGGACCACGAGGATACCAGTGATCCCATGACGATGGCATGGAATCCCATGAAGGTCCCACAGCATGTCATGAAGGGCACATGGCATCCCTTGATGTTTCCATGGAGGTCCCGAGAGGTCCACGTTGAATGGATGCACTCTTGGATGCGCACAACTGTGCTTTCACCTTCTTGCTATCTGCTTTGGCCTCCTTTTTCTGACATTCCCTTCCCACTGTGTTGGCTGCATCTGGTTCCATAATGATTGTTTAAAGTTTTTTTTTTCCATCTTTGTCTTCTGGTTTTCCTTTTTGTCTACCTACTTTTTCATTTCATTTAAAAATTGAAGACTGGAGCCAAGATAAATTCGAGTCAGAGACCTTGCAGCACTTTTCAAAGGTCTCTTGACAACCTCAAATGCGGCAATTGGAGAAGCTTTAGCGCCACGATTCTTTTAATTTCAGATGCAGTTATTTCAGTACAAGAACACAACGCAATCTGAGCAGATCTGAAAAATGCGGAGATATCAAAGAAAGAGGAAAATTCAGAGATTGCAAAACCTAAATAAGCGGAAGCAGTGTTATCAAGAGACTTTTGAAAGAACCCATACACTGATATAAATAGATGCAAGCAGGTCAAGCCTCAAAGCGTGTGGTCTTTTGAGTTTTCACACTGTTTTGCAAATGAGAATCACCAGCAAAACATCGCATGAAGGTCGTAATTAAGCCAGGTCACCAGCCATTCAAAACTGGTGAGGAAAATAGGCAAGCTATCCTCATAACACACATTTTGGGGAAAAAGACAAGAAATGAAGTTAACATTTTGCTAGCAATCTTAAAAGAGGGGCGCTTCTTCGAACCAAATATCACATCTTCAATGAAATTGGAAAGCGAGAGGGATGATTGACAACTTGAATTGGCATTAAAAAAGATAAAAAGAAAAAAGGGAAGACCAGATGGATCTCACAAGCCTTCCACTGACAAGAAAACATTTCAATGGACAAATCTGATTTTATGAGCACTGGGCAAATGTCATTTTCACTAACTTCACATTAAATTTTTCATAAACCATTCACGTGAATAGATTTTTATTCGCATCATTTTTTTAATGTCCCATCTTTTTAGTTACGTGATGTGCAATCATTCGCAGGTCACTAATCAAGTGGCATGCAAATCGGCTTTGAAATTGTTAACAGCTGCTTTTTGAGACAAAGAAATAGCACACACAAAAATGTTTAAATTAAAAAAAAATTAAAAATTAATAAAATCACCCGAACCTTTATTGTTGCCAGTACAAGCTTCTCGTTATGTAACAACAACTGCCGTTTGTCTGGTGTTACGTTGACATCAACTTCATGCCTCAAAAGCAAAATGTTTAACACAACAAATGGATACTGTTGTTTATTAAACTGGTGGTAAACCTCATTTGTTAAACGACCCAACTATGGAATGGAAAAACAATAGAAGAAGAAGGTCAACAGAAGGTGGGCTCATCAGAACTGTCAGTGAACTGCACGCATATGGGCAGAAAATCTTCCAATTAAGTATGAAAATAATCTCTCTGAGGATTACCGATTCCATTTCAAAATTCTGATGCAAACACGAGCTGTGAAACAAACTAGAGGCGAGAGTGATGGAGGAAAAAGAGGGTGAGGGGTTTTGAGGGGGTTAAGATAGAGACAAGGGGGAGAGTGGGGAGGAGGGGAAGAGATGGAGACTGGGGAGAAAGGGCTGAGGGGGAGATAGAGGGAGGGCAGAGGGGGAGGGGAGTGGAGAACGAGACAGGGAGTGAGGAAGGGAGAGAAAAGTTGAAGGAGAAAAGGGGAGGGAGAGGGGGCAAGAGAAGTCTTTCTTCTCCTTCCTTTCTTCATCCTCTTTCTTCCACCTCTTTCATCAACACCATGAGAAATCATTAAAACTGGCAAACATCAATAAAATTCCCTGTGCCAACTGTACGGCCACTTACATCGGTGAAACAAATTTCCCGTTACAACATTGCCTTTAGCAGCAGAAAGCTGACATATTATGAATCAGTAGCACAATCATAACTCTGGCCCAACATGCCATCAATTCCCATCATTTACCTGTTTTTGGTAATGCTTCCATCAACACATACTGCACTCGCACCCAGTTCCATGAGAACATTCAATCATTCCACATATTTCAACCATCTCTTTCACCACAATACAGCTCCTCCGCCACCCATCAAATTCCCTCCGTTCCACTTCATGCCCTTTTACAGCAGACTTCGAGCTCAGCAGCACGAAGTTCAACATGGATACAACTTAATTTTCAGTCCACCCTGTACTTCATGCAATCCGTGCTTATCTGCCTTGCCAATTTTGACAAACCCTGGTTTTATTTTCATAAAACAGTCAAATCAGAAACCTCAACAAGAGACACCAATCGACCCCACTGAGTTATAATTCAGCTCCAGTTCTACTTCAGCATTCTCCAGTGCCATATCATCTTTGTTTTAACCTCTTGCATCCAATTCTAACTCCACCACATTCATCAGTTCACAAATTCATTCGATAGGTCAGGGCTTACCTATCTACTTCAACATGGTTTACTTAACTGAAATACTGTGTATGGACAGACTGCCAATTATGATCGATCTCACATTTTGAACACTAGGCGAAAACTGAAAAAGAGTATCTGCATCAAAATAGAAGTCTGAAAGTCTAAAAGCATGGCATTGCTCGAAACCTGTGCTTTGAGGTTCGAGCAGTTGTTGACGTGCTTGTCAAAATAGTTTTATATAGCACTTATTTGTTAAACCAAAGCACCGGAAAACAGTGTATGTGACCAAAAGTGTGACTTGCATTTGTCTGCCAACACGAAAATAAAAATCTGAAAATGCATTAAAGTGGCACTTGCACTTCTTTACCAAAACACCGACGAATTATGAGTGCCTTCTTATGATAGTGTAAGTGCTTACTTATGATAGTGTCTGTTCTCATGGTGTAAGCATCTTCTCATGATAGTGTATTGACCAGACAGTCTTCCAAAGCAGCCGGCAGGAACAATGTTTGACCAACTCACTACGTTTTTGTGTGCCATTCAATACACAACTGATGCAAACATCCACAGCACCACAAAACGCAGCATTTGAAACACGACAGAGGACGGATTTTCAACCACCAAATAAACGAAATGGTCCGAAATCCAACCCTCCGCATCGCACAACACCAACAACCACCAGAAACAAGTTTTCACCACTGATGCCTCACAAAAAGGGAAGTGGTGGTCTTCCCGTGACAGATGAAACAAACACATCAGCAGCTAAACCAAAACCTGTGGGATTCAATCCAGCAATGCCACCAGTCACACCGACACCAACTGCATCAAAGAAAACACGTCAACGCAAACTTACAGACAATGCTGGATGGACAGTCACTCAGTCAAAAACGAGTCCATTGAAAATGACACTTTCAAACAGGACAAACACACACGCAGTCCCGGATCCGACCACAGGACAAACACAACCTAAGTCACACACAGAACCTATACCTACACCATCACATTCATCATCCTCAAATACCACAAACTACACTCACACTGGAACTAATTCTCACAATTCAGCACCTCATTTGGTCATCATTGGCGATTCAAACGCTGTATTTACAGAACAGCATATCGAAAGTGATGGCCACACCACTGTTCATGCCTTCCGAGGAGCAACAATTGCAGACATCACGATGAAATTACCAATGCTCCTCCACAACAACTATGCCGAAGTGGTTCATGTAGCATTTCACATTGGCGTAAACAATCACAGATTGGGACTTTCACCACTTATTTCAGCACTTTCTGAAATGATTCAAAAGGCACACGAAATAAGTTCACAGCTGACATCCACGTTCACATTTTCAATCTGCAGCATTCCACAAACACTGAAATATGGAGACATGGAATTCCACCGTTTCAAAGTCGCAAATGACAGATTGAAAACCACTGTGCACGAACTAAATGCAACGTTCATTGATCTCAGGCGTTTCCAAACACCATACTTTCTCAGCCACAAGGATTTATTGCATTACAGGCCAATTGGAGCGCAACACGTCGCTGAAGAGATTTGCAGGTTCACCTCTCTTTTTTTAGAGAAACGATCACAAACGTTGCAGAGCACAACCTAAACGCTTGCCATAAACCTGTTTCTATTAACAGGGATGATCCACGGTTGGGGTCTGTTCAGTCGAACTCCGACATGAGCACCGGGTCTCAGTCAAGCGCATGCAGGCAGTCAAATCGTGGAGCGGCTCTCAGCGATCTGAAAATTTTGGTGCTTAACTGTCAGTCCGTCCGTAAAAGCAAAAAGGTCCAGTCTCTGGACTCCATTCTGTTGACATACGATATCGATTTACTATTTCTGACTGAAACGTGGCTTCACCATGGCATAAACAATAGCGAGATTCTTAACTCCAACTTGTATGACATATATCGCTCAGACAGAGTGGGTGGGCGCGGGGGCGGTGTCCTCGTCGGAATACGCAAAAGTTTTTCGTCCCTGCCTAAAGATTTCAAATTTGTCAGACAGTCCGAAATTGAATGCATTTGGTGTACACTGGTCACAAGCGAGAATAACAAGATTCACATTGGGTGTGTGTATCGGCCCCCAAATTCTGGCATCAACTCGATCGCCGACATATACGATATGCTTAAGTCCGTAATCAAAGGTCCTGTGGACAAGAATCAAATAAGGTTATCTTGGCTGGAGACTTCAACTTGCCAGATATTGATTGGGAGCTTGGGACCGTAAAAGCTACCACCAACGATAGGAGTAAGCACGAGGTCTTTTTGGAAGCCGTTGGAACTTTTGGTCTTCGCCAATTTGTATTCTGTCCGACGAGAGTCGCCGAAAATTCGAAAAATATTCTTGACTTAATCTTATCTAATGTTCCTGACCTCGAAATCGATGTTGAACAGGGAATCGGTGACCACCATGCAGTTATTGGAAGCCTGAAAGCAATGGTAAAGAAAAGGGGATATCTGTCCCGGAAAATCCTTGTCTATTGCCGTGCCGACTGGGAATCGATGCGTAGTGAATTGCTAACAGGATTGTTGAAACTTTCGGACACCATAGATCAGAATTCTGCAGAGAGCTGTTGGATTGGGTTTAAAAATCTGTTGCATGATCTTATAGGTAGATTCATTCCGTCCAAAACTGTTAACTGTGATACTTCCTTCCAACCTTGGATCAGGCCACAATTGAAGCGACTTCTTCGGCAAAAGCGCAGAGCTCATGCGCGCCTGAAGAATAAATTCCAAGAAAGTGAAAGAACCAAGTTTCGCGAGCTTAGGAAAACAGTAAAGCAACAGTCCAAAGGAGCGCTTGCTGACTTTCTGACGGAGGCATTCGAAAGTGACAACAAGAAAAAATTCTGGAATTTTATCAAATCTCGCCGGACAACGAAGACATTTTCATCCCTAAAAAATCACCTGGATGAACTGGTGACTGACGCCAAAGGAAAAGCAAATTTGCTGAGTGATGTGTTTAGCAAGGTCTTCACTTTGGAGAAACCGATTAATAACCTCACTGTTGACCCCCGTTTTATTCATTCGTCCTGTCCCATTATGCCTCCACTTGTGGTGACTGCGGAAGGAGTTATTAAGCTGCTATCGACGATCAACATAAACAAATCACCCGGCCCGGACGGCCTGCCTGGGCGAGTTCTGAAGTTTCTTTCCCGTGAAATTGGTCCCTTTCTTGCTCTGCTGTTTCAACGCTCGCTGGACACAGGAGTTGTACCCTCGGACTGGCGAAGTGCTCTTGTCACCCCGATCCCCAAGACAGGCTCATGTTTTGACCCGTCGAACTACAGACCAATCTCACTGACTTGTATTGTTTGCAAGATTTTTGAACACATCTTGTTTTCAAGCATTTTTGCCCATTTGAATAGTAACCATCTTCTAAATCGTATGCAGCATGGTTTTCGTCGCGGTCTGTCGTGCGAGACTCAGCTCCTCGAGTTCGTTAATGAACTTGCAAAGTCTCTGGACAACAGAAAGCAGATTGATGCTATCTTTCTTGATTTTAGTAAGGCGTTCGACAAAGTACCTCACAATCGACTGATCATGAAGCTGCGCAATTACAACATCGACCCAATCTGTGTGGCCTGGATAGCGGCATACCTCAGGAATAGAACACAAGCAGTAATTGTTGATGGTGAGAAATCGGACCACTGTGCAGTGACATCTGGTGTTCCGCAGGGAACGGTGTTGGGCCCTTTGCTGTTCTTGATTTACATCAATGATCTCCCTCTCCTTCTCGGTTCCCACGTCCGTCTATTTGCGGATGACTGTGTTGTATATCGAACCATTGACAGCCAAACTGACTGCCAGCTCTTGCAAGCAGATATCGATTCCACCCGTAATTGGGCCTCTGAATGGCAGATGGAGTTCAATATCGATAAATGCGATACCGTGACATTCAGCCGGCGCCAAGATCCGCTCCGCTTTAATTACGTAATGGGCACCACTGAGTTGCAGAATAAAAAGGATTATAAGTATCTTGGAGTCACGCTGTCTGAAGACTTATGCTGGTCCAAGCACGTTGAACGAATTTCCAACAAGGGCCTCTCTCTTCTTGGATTCGTTCGAAGACACCTCAGTCAGTGCCCAACAAAAGTAAAACTTTTGGCATATAAAACTTTGGTGCGTCCAGTTTTGGAATACGGGGGTTCAATATGGGATCCGTCACAGGTCGGGCACATCGAGCGTATAGAACGTGTACAACGAATTGCAGCGAGATTCATATGCTCAGATTATGACAGAGGATCAAGCGTTACAACAATGCTTGGTGAGCTCGACCTACCCAAGTTATCAGAACGCAGGAAAGCAGCCCGACTTGCTATGTTCCATAAAATACTAAATGGGGGCGTGGGAATATCGTTTCCTCATGACGTCGAACAATCGCGAGCCCTCTCAAATAGGCATATAAATGATAATTGTTTCAGCCACATCCTAGCCCGAACTAATGCCTACTCGGGATCGTTTTTTCCTGATACCGTTAGGCTTTGGAACAACCTCCCACGACAGGTCACCGAAATTGTTGGCGACGACCGTTTTCGCCTCGAAGCACTAAAGTTCATAAGGGAGAATCCAGGTCGTTTCCACTGAGATACAACAACCATAGCGTGCCACAGGCCGGTGCCGTTTGCACGTAATAATAAAAAAAAATGATAATAATAAAAAGTCATTTTTTTTCATGGGATAAGCCAGCTTGTCACATTCATACTTCTATATGCTCCATTTGGCAGGGCACACAGAAAAAATAAGCAAGCTTCCAAGTCGAGGAGAATGAATTAACTTGGTTTTTTAACAATGTTTTGTTTCCCAAAAGTTGGTGATTTTTGCTGTCCCCAGTTTTTTTTTTTTTTTTTTTTGTTATATTTTTCAGGTGGCAAACCTGGGATTGTGCAGGCCTGAAATTTGGACTGCTTTGCAGATAAGGCAGATTTTGCTGGCCACGATCTGTGAATCTCCCTTGGAGAGTTCAAAGCACATGATGCACCTTTTAGTCCATCTTTTTCCGGTTGAAGTATAAGTATTCCCTTTATCGAAGACAATCATTGGCATGCCACAGATTTTGCGGGGATTCAAAAATACACGATTGTGACTGATGATGTGAGAGGGGTGATAGGACAAAAAAAGAATTTCTTTGCCCCGCAAAAGATAAAAAAAAAACATTTAAAAAATTCTAATACAACATTTTGAAGAAATAAAAAACAACCAAGGTACCACAAGACTAACCAGAGGAGCCACTTATTTTGCAATTTTCATAATATCGCTGGCACAAATAAAAAGCTGGCAATATTCAATGTGAGGTGTTTCAGGAGAGGATGGTGCCAATGGTGAACCATCCGACATGTGATGCCATGCCAGGACGTCCAGGAGAAAAATCCAACAACCACAGGCACAGATTGAACAATTGGGGAGAAGACAGATTTCTCCTCAATTCTACATCCATCTTGGATCTGTTGTTCTGTTGTTAGATCTGTTGTAAACTTGCAGAAAAATGTTCCTGATTTTCTTCCTGCAACTTTTACAGGGTTCCCACTTAAAATCAACTTTCAAAAATGAGGACAAGTTGGAAAAATAAGGACACAGAGACAGCCCGTAGTCGGGAATTTTTGAGTGGAGGATGAGAAGTGTTGTTCCCGACGGCGCTAAGCGCAACGCCTGGGTAGGGATTAGGGGAAGGGGTGTCCCCCTCCCGGAAGGGGAAGAAACTTCTAAAAATGGACCCTCAAATGGTGTTAAAATGCTCAACTTTTTAAAAAACAGCATTATGTGGAAAAATAAGGCAAATGTGCATAAATTAACTAAAAAGGACAGATAAGTACAAATTAGGGTGAAGATCAAAATAAATATAAGTACTAAAAGGACTTACACAGGGCCGCAGCTAATGGGGGGAAAGGTCCCCCCCAAAGTTGACCAGAAAATACGGGGAGTTGGGAAAATGCTCCTCCGTATGCGGTGAGGACAATAGGATTTTCCCAACTCCAA
This sequence comes from Sinentomon sp. SZTP_YWyxl, assembly GCA_030068105.1. NCBI lineage: Eukaryota > Metazoa > Arthropoda > Protura > Sinentomata > Sinentomidae > Sinentomon > Sinentomon sp. SZTP_YWyxl. The sequence continues at coordinate 14,083 of JASGXE010019676.1, forward strand.
GAAATTTTCAACTCCCAAAATTCCAACCTCGGAAAATGAGAATATTCTGATATGTTAATGTAGTTGGGAAAATTGAGCCGGGAAGCAACTTGCTTAAGCAACCGCACTCACAATTCACTGCTACACGACTGAGCATATATCAGCACGGTAACGTTACTAATTTCCGGCCATCCTGAGCCAACTCCAAATGCGGCTCATATTTTCCCAACTCCCGACTCCAAGCGTGGTTGCATTTTCCCAACTCCCAACTCCAGACTTCATTTTCCCAACTTACATGTTCCCACCCCCGAGTTCTGAAAATGGAATATCCGCGGCTGCATTTTCCTAACTCCAGACTTCATTTTCCCAACTCCAATTTTCCCAACTCCCGAGTTGGGAAAATGAAATTGCGATATCCCATCGCGGATTTTCCCAACTCCAAGAATATTATCCAACAGCCCTCTAATCTCGCATGGATTTCCCAACTCCCAGAAAATGAGAATATTCTGATTCAGAAAGCTAGAAAGAAGTATAACATCACTCATCACATGTTGATGGAAAGAAATTTCCCCACTCATTGATCAATCATCCATGAAAAGAATTTTCCCAAGTCTCAGTTACCTACTGCAGATCTCCCTTCAGCTCTAGCAGCCCTTCGTTGGACTCTTTCAGTGTCCAAGAGAAATCACTGGCATAGTTTCCTTGTCGCAAAACCTGTGGCGTTTTACACACTGCTTTTTGCTCCCGTTGGTGGGAAAAATTGGCATTAGGAACACAAATTTTGCACCCAAAACGAACCCTAAATTTCAAAATTTCTTCAGCTTCTGGGGGGCTCCGCCCCCAGACCCCCCCAGCTCTGCCCCTTGGAACCCCACTGGGGCTTCGCCCCAGATCCCAATTACTGGGGGGCTCCGCCTCCCAGACACCCCTCAACGTCCCAACACCCCGAGCGTCAGTTAGGAAAATTCAACCGTGTCAGTTGGGAATTTCTTTTATGCTCTCCACAAAAGATATCCCTTCGCTACGCCCCTGGACTTGTATAAGGACTTGTATACGCATAAGGACTTGTATAAGGACGGGTAGGAACCACGCATAAGGACTTGTATAAGGACGGGTAGGAACCCTGTTATTAAAACAAAGCCGATTGTCAAGTATAATACCAATTGTAGTTTGTAAACAAGCACTCTCAATAATCAATAACAAAGAAACACATGCAACAGCTGCAGCAATAGAGATGGGCAAAGGGATAAAAATGGCCTGAGTGGTCCTGTGGTTGGTCCATGAAAGA
>JASGXE010019680.1:0-10137 GCA_030068105.1 Sinentomon sp. SZTP_YWyxl
CACATGTGTTTGTCCCATTTAACTGTTGCCTCCGAAACTTTTTTTTTTTCTTCCTTTTTATTCTTATGCAGCCGGTAGAAATTAAAGCGCCAAACTGCAACAAAGCGTTCCAGAGGTCTCAGATTTGACCTCGCTTATGAAAGAGCATCTTTAATTTCTGCAGCACAGAGTTTTTGCCGAAATCTGAACGGTCGCAAATTTTTACATGTGTGAGTAGTCTAATTCCGCCGCTACTATACATCCTCATGTAACCGCAATTGTGAACTTCGACGATTACATTTTACGAAGTTTTGAGGGAAAGTGAGATGAATCCAAAAGAAGCAAAGGACTACACTGGACCTGCCACAGTAGTGTAAATTTGAGTTTCTCAACCTGAAATCTGTGTTCCCTCAGAATATAGTGCCATATCACAATCTTGTGTTGTTGTCAACCAGACCAAATACCAGTTGCAATGGGGTCAATTCATGGACAAAATACCAGTTGCAATGGGGTCAATTCATGGACCAAATACCAGTTGCAGTGGGGTCAATTCACGGACCAAATACCAGTTGCAATGGGGTCAATTCATGGACCAAATACAATACCAGTTGCAACGGGGTAAATTCATGGACCAAATACCAATTGCAATGGCTCAATTCATGGAACAAATACCAGTTGCAATGGGGTCGATTCATGGACCAAATACCAGTTGCAATGGGATCAATTCATGGACCAAATACCAGTTGCAATGGGGTCAATTCATGGACCAAATGCTAGTTGCAATGGGGTCAATTCATGGACCAAATACCAGTTGCAATGGGGTCAATTCTTGGACCAAATACCAGTTGCAATGGGGTCAATTCATGGTCCAAATACCAGTTGCAATGGGGTCAATTCATAGTCCAAATACCAGTTGCAATTGGGTCAATTCATGGACCAAATACCAGTTGCAATGGGGTCAATTTATGGACCAAATACCAGTTGCAATGGGGTCAATTCATGGACCACATACCAGTTGCAATGGGGTCAATTCATGGATTAAATACCAGTTGCAATGGGGTCGATTCATGGATCAAATACCAGTTGCAATGGGGTCAATTCATGGACCAAATACCAGTTGCAATGGGGTCAATTCGTGGACCAAATACCAGTTGCAATGGGGTCAATTCATGGACCAAATTCCGGCTAAAACAGGAATTCATCGAGCTTCACAATCTAATTTGAATTCATGAACCAGAAATGTGATGCCGTTTTTATGTCGAGTTGGAAAGTTTTGCATGTATTTTTCAACCAGCCCACCCCCGAAACAAAGCCAATTTGGCCACGGTTGGAGATAGGTATGCGAAGAAGACGTGCATTAGCACGTCTCATCAAATGGTGCTGCACCTTTTGGCGAGCATTTTCAAACCATCATCTCTGATTCTGGTCCTTTGCGGGGATGCATCAGACAAGACAGAATCTTTATTTGCCAACTTGCATATCCTATTTAGGCCACGAAAAGGTCAAACATGTTATGTTAGTACATCTCATCTTTGATCTCCTATCTGGGTTCTCTCATCAAGGCTCCAGAATGGTCAAAGGTGAGATGTTGCTACATAGGTGTAATTTTGGGTCATTTTTGGGATATGTTGTCATGCGTTGCGAAATGGATGGTTGCTTCAGAAAAATAACGACATGAGAGAAAGGTGGGGTGACATGAAAAGTTTCAGGGTGTAATTTGGATGATGTTTGAAGTGAAGCCTGGACAATCCTGAGTTGCTCGGTGAAACATTGTTTACTGAGAGAATTGAAGTAAACATAGTTCACCTTGGCACAGGACAAAGGGGGAGAGTGAGTCTCAGTTTGGTAGAAAATAAAACATTGTTGTGATGCTTCATGGGCACAGTCAAATTGGGTAAGAGGAGGTTCCGAGATAATAAAATCAGGCAAGAGAAAATTCCGGTATGGTGTAAATGTTTGGTTATGGAAAACGGAGGTAAGAAATGAATGTGAATTTGTAAGGTTTGAAATGAAGGTGAATTTGTTACCCAGAAATTCAGTGGATCAGAATTTTGAATTTCAGGGGTTAGAAAGGAAGGTGGTGCATTCTTGACTGAAATTTTCAAGTTTAATGTGGAGAATGAGATTTCCATATGTGTGTTGATTTTCAAAAATCTTTGAGAGCTTTTTGTGTTAATTGGCAAAAAATCATGTTAAGCAATGCAATTTTCTGAAATTTTGGCAGCATTCCTGGTTTGTGTTCTTTTTCATTGGGCAGACCAGGGGCTTCCAACTATACCTTGGTGTTTTTGGCGGCACATTGTTAAAGAGGTAGATCAGTAAAAAGCGAATATAGACATATTTTGGTTTCATTTTCACTTTCATTTTCTTATAAAGTCCTGTTTTGTCAGCACTGACGAACGACAACCACTTGATAATCTTCTCCTGCTCTCATGGCCGCTATTCTCAGCTCACCGACATCTCCGAGCTCTGGGGACGTCTCTGCGGGAGTGAAGAGTACGTTGCGGATCAGGTGTGTAAGCATGATAATGTGCCTGGGGAGTGTTGCGGCAATGTCACGAGTGAGGAGAGCAACGACAGTGGAGCAGAGGAACTGTCACCGAAACTGATGGCGGTGTGCCGGAGAAAAGCCAGATTGATGGCGATCACTGGTAAAGTGGTAACGTTTTGCTTTTTTTGCGTGATAAAAATTTTGTATCATGATGCAGAGTAAATGGCTTGTCATGATGCAATGAGGATGTTGATTTGGTGTTTTTGCAAATGCGATGCAGGATTTGAGAGATCTTTATGTCTGTGCTCAATAAGTTTTAAGGACATTGTAGAAGACAGGAGTTCAAAATGGTAGCGAGAAGTTGCAGCCGCAATTCTTGCATTGTTGTATTTCTTTCGTACGTTTATCATGCTTGTGAACAGCACTGTTAACAGACATCGAAATGAGCACTGGGAGGCTGTCCCCAAATCTAAAAAAATATCATTGTGATCCTCTTGCCACCCCTCGTTAACACTCCGCTCATAAAATGATGAGAATCGAAAAGAATGGAAGTCGCTTAATCCGAAAAATCGAAGTGTTTCTTCTTGTTCACAGAAGAAACTCAGCCTGCATGAATTTGTACTTTGAACTCAATTTTTTCATCTTATTTGGTGTTTTTTCATCTTATTTTTGCACATATCTCGAATCACAATTCAATAATTATTAACCATTTGCAGGATGGTCCATTTGCCTCCCCCTTAACTTCATAACAGCATGGTTGTAACTGACTCCCTTCCGTTGTAACTGAAAAGTCACTGACGTAGACTGAACAGAACCTTTGGGATTGTCATTTAACTCACATGCACTCCTACCATCAGCGTTTGCTAATTTCCTCTCCTTTTTTCTTTTTCGGTGGGTCGCATGTAATTGTAAGAATGTTGCCAAATCACTGAACTGCACTTCATGTTGGAGGTTTTTTTCGTTGCAGCAATGTCATGGACTGGGAAGGTGGAATTCAAAAACGAAGTCGGGGCCATCATCTTATTTGCAACACGAAGTGGACACCTCGCCGGGTTCTTTGTTCCCTGTCGATTCACAGTGACCTCTACCTTTCAAAGAACATTCCGGGTGTCTTCCAGGCTCGGTTTGATCTGCGTTGTGGAGTGGATTCCACTCGGCGATGATCACACCTCTGGTTCGATTTTGCAATAATTTCTTGCAGACCATGGTCTGCAATTTTTGTCTGCATATTTTTTGATATCTTCACTCCTTCGTTGAAAAAGGTTGCATTTAAGTACCATTCCATGGGAAAACACTAAACCAGCACCGAAAACTGTTCAACATTCCAATTGAGGGTTCAGGCCTTGCCAGGACCAAACACCTTGATGCCTGAGAAAGCTGCCTCTCTGCAAAAAGCCAGAGCGTGGCTCATGCAAATAATGACAAAAAGAAAGGGCATGGTTGATCAAATTTCGAGAAATCACAACTTCGTTTCTGTCTGTCCCCCTCACACTTCATCAGTTGCAACATGAGAGGAATCCCGATGGTTGTGGAAAGACGAATCTGCAATTCCTGGTTCCGGATTAACCACAAATAAGCCAAAAATCCCTCTGAATGGACATGATCATTGAAAAAGGTTGCATTTAGCACCATTCCATGGGAAACCAGCACCGAAAACTGTTCAACATTCTAACTGAGGGTTCAAGCTAAGCCAGGACCAAACACCTTGATCTCTGACAAAGCCGCCCCTCTGCAAAAAGCCAGATGCGTGGCTCACGCAAATGATGACCTGATTAGACCACAAAACGAAAGGGCAGACAATTGATAATGACATGGGGCTGGGGTTTGTTGCTGCTTTAATCCTGAAAGTGGCATTTGAGGTGGTTGTTTTCAAACATGTTTGGTTACAGTCCTGAAGACCTGCCTTCATTAGCATGGCAAAGTTAGTATGTAGTACACAGGGAGAGGAGGAAGTTTGTTAGGTTAAATTTCAGTTGGTACATATAAATCTATGGGCAGTGAGAGCAGGAATGAGAACTTGCCCAGTTCGCTGCTGTTCAGTTGTTGGACAAGTCTTCGTGACTGTCGCCATGGTGGGCTACAGGTTTTCATTCATTTTAACCCCCTCCCCTTTTATCTCTCTTGGCAGGTATTGTTGCTGTTGGTTCACACAAGGGCATCGTTTCTCTCTTTCACGTGAGAATCGGAGACGATGACATATCTATCAGGAAGATCGGCAATGCCTGGGGCCAGAAGGACAAGATACCAGTCAACATCATCCAAGCTGTCAGCCGGACAGATGACAGTTCTGCCCAGACGGTCAACATTAATTTAGTGATCGCGAAGGAAAGTTTGTTGCTGTTTGTGAGGTGCGTGGTGAACCTAAAGGATGACATCCTCATCTGGAAGAAGCAAAGGAGTGTTATATGAGATTTGGAGCTTTACCAATATCAGGTTCGGTTGTCTTACCACCTTGAAAGGGGTTGTACAACACACTCCTTTTTCTTTGCAATTATGAGACCTCATATCATTTTCTTGGTGGAACAGATTTTAAATGGTGGCTGAAATGGATGATCCCACGAATTCATCCCCCACATGGAAAAACTGCCCCCCCTTTTTTAAAGGCCTCAGAATGTAGCTTCCATGTACTACAGCCAGCCAGAGCTGGGTCATCATTGGCCATACATATCTGAGAAATTTATTATTTGTTAAAGAAAATAACAAAAAATACGCAAAAAAGAATATTAACAAAAGGGTGATTGTATGAGGAAGCCACATGGTCCTAAATTCATCCTCAGTAGCAGCAGGCAACAGAGTTGGTTTAATCTGCTCCGGACAATTTCGAAATGCTGTCTGTTTCCTGTGCCGCTCAGTGCAAGCATTTCGAGTGTGGTTTGGGCAAAATCTTGCTTGGCATATTTTTGCAGGGAAAAGTTGGAAAAAAAGAGATGAAATTCTGCTTAAAGTTCTGTTGTGTATTGTGATCGGTGGTCCGCATTTTTATGTTTTGGGGAAACTCATTCCCGCATTTGGCATTCAATTGTGCTGCCTAAGGCACCGTTGCAAAAGGTGTCTCACAACTTGGTCGAGAGAGCACAACATTCTGTCACAAAGACAATCCACCAATCTTGTTGAATCTGCCACCCAAAGCGCATTCCTAAAGTGCCTGTTGGGGAAAGTAGTCCCTTTCGTAACAACTCTTGGCAACATTTCGTAACAACTCTTGGCGACTGTCAGCTGTGATTTTCAATAGCGAAGAAACAAATTCACTGGGCATATTCGGCTGCTTATCCCCCATTACACCGACTCACCCTCAGCTACAATTCAACAGAGGGATCCAATCTTTCAATGCAACAATGGAACAGGAATAAGCGTTATGCATAGAAATGAAATTTTACAACACAAATCTATCTGCTACTCCTCATTCCACTTGAAGATATGAGCGAAGAATGCTTCCAAGCGTGCTCAGAGCGAATTCAGAATTATTTCAACAATGAAAACTGTCGAAAACTGCATTCTCGGCATAGAAATTAAAGTTTTTCTGTGCATTTAAATTGAAGAGCGTGAAGCATTCTCAGTTTATATCTTCAGGTGTAACAAGGTGTAAATTGGCTACCGAAAGGGTTAAATATGGAGTGTGATTGACGATGGGGGAATGGTTCGTGAAAATTTGATTTCCATTGCATATTTTTTTCATGCCTTCTCTCTTCAGTCTTGAGGGATGGAGGAGTTTCATAATCTGTGCTTATTGGTCATTTATTTCTTTGTGAATGACACCTAATGACAATGGTACATGATCTTACGTGAACAATGACTTGTGTGTCCCCCTGATTTTTTTTCTTTTTCGAGAAAAATGGTGGCAATATTAACCTGTTGGCTTCCGGTTCACTGCATTATTTCTGTTTCATTCACTTGAGTTTTACTAATGCTTGTTAGGTTTGTCCAACAATTCAGAATTTGTCTACGTCGACCAAAGTTTAGCCGTAATTATTGTGAAAATCATTTGAATGAAAATCACGTCATTATTGTGAAAATCCTGATAAGATCCAAGGTATCTGTAAGATTTGAATTTCATTTTTCTCTCACGATTCCTGCAAATTCGCCAGAAAGGCACTCTGTTTCTGCCATTTTTCAAAAGCGAAGATCTCTAGAAAAATTTCTCCTCTGAGTTGTTGATTTTTGTCCTCTGTATTGACCAAAAATTGCGATCTAAATGAATACAAATTCTCTCTAGTGACACCAGGGATGGGTAAGTATAATACTTAAGTATTATACGTGAGTTTTCTACGTATAATACGTCGTATTATACGTACGTATAAAAGTGTTTTATACATATGTATTATACGTGTGCAAAATTTAACATGTGTGACACATGACTTGGGGGTGGAATTTAACAAGGAATTCAATTCTGAAGTTATTTTACCACTCAGAGCAGTGTAGGAGGAATTAAACCTGAATAAGTTGCCGGAAATGATGACGATCGCAGGAAAGGATAATAAATAACAGCTCAAATTGCATTTTTAGATTTTTATCTAAAATGATGGCTTTGGATCAGCAGGCAATACGACCACATCAAGAGGTTAAAAACTAAGTCACAAAAAATAAAACTTAACTGTTCACAACATCACATTCCATCACTAAATCCATTCGCAATTCCGACCACTGCTTATGTGGGCTGCGGACGAAAATCAAGAAAAATAATTGCCATTTTCTCCCGAATTTTCATCCGAACTAAAAATTCCCCGGATCCTTCGCTCTGCGATGATACAAACATCGATGAACCATAAGCTGTCCAAGTACTCATATGCCACAGAATTCTCACTCGCATCCCACAGCTGGATTCTTGTTTGCATCTGGCAGGATTTTGATTACCTAACCTTTTGTTTTTTTATTGTCAACATTTGCAGTTCGTGCGGGATTTTCTGCCTCGTGCTCTGTGCTTGTCTTGGGCGAACGTTTTTTAAACCACACTCCACCAAATTGTTTTTGCTGAACAGGCTCTCATGCCATCAAGTCAATGGCGAAATCGAAGTTCATCAATGGGAAAGGGAAGGGAGGGAAGTGAAGGATACACAACCATTGGCTTCATTATCTGTAAGGAGGCCATCGGAATGTGGATGGGGCCTGATCATATAGCATTTAACAGGCAGACAACAATCACACAGATGCAACCACTCAAGAAAACCCCAAGCAAGCATCATCAACTGGCACACACCAGTCACACCACACCCATTCACAATCTCAAATGAAATATGCAAAATAGTGAATACAAATGAAACACTCGAAAAGATGAAAGAAAACGAAATAGGTGATGAAATTAATGATCGTGATGAAACATGATGTGATAAAACGATGGTGCCAATGATTGCATGGTTACCAAGTGCATTACGGTAGGCCTTCACTCCAATGCTGTATGCATAAGTACTTGTGTGGTTTCAAGCAGTGTGCTTGCCATTTACTGGCTATCACCGGCCATGGCCAGTGCTGAGTCGTTTTTCTGGTGATCGCAGAAATCTCGACCTTCAGGCTGTTAGACCAGAAAGAGTGTTGGCACAGGAATATTGAGTCGGCCCGGTGAAGTTGGGTGAGGCAGCTCCGGATTGAATCTGCCAGCCAAGATTTCTAGGACCACCCCCTCGTTATGGTAGAGCTTCCCTTGCAAATGAATGAAGGTTACAAAGGTCAGGCAAAGCCTGAGGTTGGTTTTCATTGGCATTTTCTCATTGCCACCATTCTTGCATTCATTTCCTGCTTAACAAGGTTGTCGCCAGCGATGTTAGTTTTTCACCTTCTCCTGTTTGACATTTTTGGGTTTCTGTGCACTTCTCTCGTTTACCTACCAGGCATATGAGCTCCATGCAACTAAACCTATGTTATGAAAGATGAGGAATAAAATTCCAATGTGACAGCATTATCTTTCACATGATTGGTGCACATACAATTTTTGAAATGCATTTTACAATGGTGTGTGGCTCATGCAACCTTGTGTGGCCAACTTGAAAGCAATTGCGAGACTTCACTGGTCAACTTTACTGTTTCATATTTTTTTTTCTTTTCTTGATGATGAAGCTTGTAATTATTTTTATGTTATTAAAGGAATGTTAGCATGTTAAAGAGCAGCTTTTTCTGCAAAAAATGAGGTGTCACTTGACTTTTAAGTTTCATACGTTTTCTACGTGTATTATACGTACGTATTATACGCACGTATTATACGTGGAGTTTTATACGTTTACCCATCCCTGAGTGACACTTGACAGTGGCTTTGTTTGCCTTGAATTTGTGGTCTAGATTTTCACCACGGATTGTTTTCAGGCATTATACAGATGGATACCGATATAGATTTACCCGAAGAATTGGATTTGCTGGTTTGCACGCAGAGTGGCACATTGTCAAAGGTCAGCATAAATGTAGCAGCTGGTCAGATGTCAAGGGCGAAGGTCAACACAACAACAGATAGGTCAAACATGGGACTGATGGGCCTGGCTAAATCCAAGTCTGGAGTTATACTGTGCTCTGCTGAAACGTGAGTTGAAACTGGAAGGATGTGTTGACTGCAGAACGACAAATGCTCGTATTTTTAAAGCCTTTTCTGACATCTTTTCCAGGTGGCTGGTTTTGGGGATGCCACAGGTGTTCACTTGCCCTTTGGGAAGGGCAAGTGAAAGAGAGTCTGCACTTCATGCATTAGGCCCCAGAAAGTGAGAGTTTTTCAGTATTAGTACTTTGTGTGGAGGATCACATCTGAAAAAGTATTTCAGCACTGGGCGATCCCATTTTGATGATTTTAATTTCTTTGCTTCTGCAAAATGAAATCTTCAATTCATCTCAAATTTGCTGCAAGCCACAGTTTCATTGCAGCAAGCGAGCATTATGCATGCTCGGCAGGCGGTTTCCAAGAAAAAGCATTTCTGAGATAGGTTGTGGCAAAAAAGTTTAATGAGGTATTTTTGAAGGGGGTTTTGCAGATCAGTTTGCCCTGAGGATGAGATCTGGACATTCCTGGAACGTGGACAAGATGAATTTCGTCTGACGAGAAATCCATCAAGCTCGCCCAGAGCGATCTTAAGCTTGACAACCCTCCAAGTTTTCTCCCTGGCTTCACGATTTTGATTCTGTATTATTTTTTCCTATTTTTGTTTTGTTGTTTGCTGACTCTCTTTTTACAGCATCAATGTACCCTACGATCATAAGATAATCAAAGATATCTCCAGAGTGCTGTTTTTTACATTTGACACGACCGACACCTTGTGGAATCATCTGATCGACAACCGAAAAAGCATGTCGAATAAGCTCGACATCATTGAATCCATCCGGTTTGACCATGTTATGAATTTCTTTGTCTGGTCTTCTGTTTTTGTTCTTTGACGGCAAGAACATGAAAGTTCTGAAACTTGGAGCAGAAACTTTGAGAATTGTTCAGTGTAAACTGCTCAGTTTATGAACCAATTCAATTTGTTCAATTTTGCGAGCCTTTTGAGGTGAAATTTACGGGATGAAATTACGGGGCCTTTTGGGGTGAAATTACGAAGCCCAACTCCACTGATACCTGAGATATCGACAGAAAGAAAAGCCAATTTCAATGAATTAACTCTTAAGGGGGAGTGGGGGATCAAAATGCTAACTTCTGTGAATATGAACCGATTTGGTTGAAATTTGGCAACTTGTTGGGGTTGTTGAAACGAGTCTTT
>JASGXE010019683.1:0-10355 GCA_030068105.1 Sinentomon sp. SZTP_YWyxl
CCCAGACAATGTGTGTGGCATGAACTCGAAAGGTCCGAAGGGGCACTCTGCTCTCACTAAACTGCTCCCTGCTGCATCTCTGGTCTTTTACTTGTATGTCTGGAACAGCAGGGTGCCAGCGATGGCATTCCAGTCTCGATGCCATTGCACAAACAACGCATCTGGTTTATCCTGTGCGTCCATCATATGAGCGCCAACGTATGGCACTCTGCAGGGCCGGCCCGACTTTACGGTCAAAACGGCATTTGCCCAGGGTGCCAAATTGTCAAAGGGCGCCATGTCCAATATAAAAATCTTATTTTGTGATTCTATCTTATTTTGGTACCAGTGCTGAGGCAATGAACTTAGGCCTATGACAGACAAAAACTGGCCTCTGATAGTTCATCATGTCATGGCAAATACCAAGCTTGTTCCAGAGAAATGCGTAATTGTTTAGGAAAGAGAACCTAGCAGCATTTTTTGAAAGGGAAGGTTGGGCCAAATGCGATGAGGGCCGGTGACATCTCATTTGTCCCACCTTCCATTTCAAAAAATGTTGCTAGGTTCTCTTTCCTAAACAATTACGCATTTCTCTGGAACAAGCTTGGTATTTCCCATGACATGATGAATCAATAAGAGACCTGTTTTTTGTCTGTCACATGGCCTAAGCTTAGTTCATTGCCTTAGCACTCAGTAGATTGGCCTAGTTAGGTGAGTACCAAGTTTCTTGGTAGGCAGTGCCGTTCCCCCATTTTCGTTTGTTTAGGAGATATTTAACTTATTGTTGTGCCTTTTTTGCAGAAAGCATACCAAAGCGGACAACTTAGGTAGATATCTACCTACCTGGAATGTTTGATTTTCCCGGGAGACTTCAATCATTGACCCCATCCACGAGTTTGGTTCTCGAATTTCTACGAAGGAGAACCTTGAATTCCTTCGCATAGGATGGCCTTGATTTTTGGAGCAAATTTTTGACTTCTTTTAGAGTTTGATTCTGGCAAACAACCAGTAGGGTTTAATACCTGTTTCCCCCACATTGCAACTATTATTTTACTGCTTTCTTCAATCGATTGAAAATTATATTAATTGATTTTCACAATTTATCCACTTTTACATATGGGCCTTTTCATCTGCTATTTTTGAGCAGGTTATTGCGAGCCCCACTTCTGCTTGCCTCAGTTTTACAAACCAGACTCAGCTCAGAGAAGGTGCCCGTCGACTTGGCTGGCTTTGTTTCACTGATGGGGAATTCATCCAGCATTTCGATCCCTGGAGGAGGCACTGAAGGATACCATGTTTTACGGGTGAGAATCATCTGTAACTCTCTATTTACAACTAACTTACCGGCACCACAGGTATCCGCTGTAGGTACCTTTATTTTAACTGGGCACATCTTAATGTGAATATGCTTCCTGGCATATTTTGGTCACACATCAAAGGGTGATGGTCAATTTTTTGTTTTTTTTTCTCCTCGGTCAAAAGCTGCAGAAGTGTGGATATTCCGGATGTTGTGTCCAAACGAGATAGATAACTGGGAACTGACTCACCTTTATGAGATTTTGGTTGTCATGCCAGAAAAGGAAAAGTCTGACTTGTCCCCTTTTGTCAGGTAACATAACAAGCATGTTTTCAACTTGGGGACTTTTGGGCCTGGTTGACTTATCCCCTTTGGTTGCTGTCTATTGCTGTTTGTTTTGAAACTTTTCTCAAGGACTGAAATTGGCATAGCCCACAGGGATCCATCAGTGTGACCAACTTGTTGACTGTTCTAGGTTGGGTCTTTTTAAGGCACTAAAACACTGGTGGGTGATCAAGTATAAAAGAAAGCTTATCTGGTAACTAAGGGCGATATAATCATGCATTCAAGTTGAGAATTGGCCCCATCTGTAACAGGTTGTCAGCGACCTGGAGAACCTGGAAAAGTCAGGGAATTTGAAAAAAGAGCCTGGACAAGTCAGGGATTTCAAGGGCTTTTGCTGCCAAACCTGGAAAAGTCAGGGAAATCGAAATGCCAAAAGGGAATTTCCTCAGTCTGAGCCTCCGTTTTGGAACATTCGAGCCAATTTTTGTCAAAAGTGCTTTTTTTGCTTCAAAATGAATGGTTTTCATCAAGCTGTGGAATTCTTGGCATTCTTTCAGGAAAATCCTGAAAATTGACAGTTTTATGAGACATCGGGCCAGAAAAGGGCCTGGAAGTTCCTGGCAACGGACCTGGAAAAGTCAGGGAATTGAGATCTGGGAAATGGCTGGCAACCCTGTGTAAAGGTGTTGGAAAGTTTTCCTTTGTTTGAAAACGAGATGATTTTCCTCTGTTCAATCTTCTCAGACACACACAAAAACTTTTTGGAAACCCATCTTTTTGACATATTGTGACAACTATTTGGATGCACACTATTTCAATTAGGGGGACCTTCTTGTGTGTGGTGACATTTTGCTGTTCAATATGTCCAAGTCACATTGCATCATTGTGTTGGAATTTGGCTAACCTCTTTGTCCTTCCAGCCAATTTATTGCTTCATAAATAAAACTTGGTAATCTCAGCTGAGGCAAACAGTGTTGAGATTTGTGAATGACGTTTTGGTGAAAAAGATCAAGGGAAAAGACGTTTTGTGAAAGACGTTTTGGTGAAAAACATCAAGGGAAAAGACGTTTTGTGAAAGACGTTTTGGTGAAAAACATCAAGGGAAAAGACGTTTTGGTGAAAAAGATCAAGGGAAAAGACGTTTTGTGAAAGACGTTTTGGTGAAAAAGATCAAGGGAAAAGACGTTTTGTGAAAGACGTTTTGGTGAAAAACATCAAGGAAAAGACGTTTTGTGAAAGACGTTTTGGTGAAAAAGATCAAGGGAAAAGACGTTTTGTGAAAGACGTTTTGGTGAAAAAGATCAAGGGAAAAGACGTTTTGGTGAAAAACATCAAGGGAAAAGACGTTTTGTGAAAGACGTTTTGGTGAAAAAGATCAAGGGAAAAGACGTTTTGGTGAAAAAGGTCAAGGGAAAAGACGTTTTGTGAAAGACGTTTTGGTGAAAAAGATCAAGGGAAAAGACGTTTTGGTGAAAAAGATCAGGGGAAAAGACATTTTGGTGAAAAACATCAAGGGAAAAGACGTTTTGTGAAAGACGTTTTGGTGAAAAAGATCAAGGGAAAAGACGTTTTGGTGAAAAAGATCAAGGGAAAAGACGTTTTGGTGAAAAAGATCAAGGGAAAAGACGTTTTGTGAAAGACGTTTTGGTGAAAAAGATCAAGGGAAAAGACGTTTTGTGAAAGACGTTTTGGTGAAAAACATCAAGAGAAAAGACGTTTTGGTGAAAAAGATCAAGGGAAAAGTCTCATTGTTTTGTCCATATTCCTCTTTGAACACTGGTAAATATTTTAAATCCACAATTCTTTCCAACAGGCCAGGCAATTGGCATGCTTAGACCACAGTGGACATGAGGGTGTGTCATGCAGCGTAGGCTATCTGGAGGGGGAAGCCGATCAATCATTGGGCCTATTTTTAGTGTGGGGTCAGGAGCCAGCAGCAAAAAGTGGCATGAACCCACATCACCGACGCCATGAGGCCATGAAGGAAGCCAGAAAAAAAAAACCCAAGGATGAGCAAGTCGAGAGTGCAGAAACGTTTGTCAAAGGTGTGAATCTGGTGGCCGATTGACAAGTCCCCAAGACATGTCAATCTAAGACAAGTGGCTGCATACTCATAACGTATAAGGTGCTGATGAGGAAAGGGCAGCAATAGATGGACTGGAGAGTCAACACGCTGATTGTCAGATTGATTAGGACAATGCAGCTTTTGGCTTTTTTTCTGCAGTTTGGACTTTGAGCTGGTGTTGCCATTCCGATTGTTAATCCATGAAAAGTCCATCTGACTTATTTTGTAGCATTACAATCTGTATCTAATCCCACCTTGTTGCTATTTTCCTGTTCCATTGACATTCAGGTTCAAGAAGGATCGCCAGGCTATGCTGCTGGACTGGAAGCATTTTTCGATTACATCATTGCAATTGGAAATAACCGACTGGTTGGTACAAAGAAGATTTTTCTATCTGCCACACATTTACCTTGTGTTCGAAAATTCAACTGGGCATGAAAATTCAACTGGGAAATTCAACTTGGAAAATTTCCCACTTTTTTTGGAACATTCCAAATTTTCCCAGGATATTTCCGAAAAAGTAAAAAAAAAATTCTAAGGAAATTTCACAAATCTCCAAGAAAAAAATAGGAAGTTTGTGTCACAAATTGAAATTTCCTTGGAAAATGGGAAATTTGGAAATTTCTTGTAGTGGGCATACTGATTTGATTTCTAATGGGAAAATGGTTATTGTGCCAGCTCGGAACAATGCGAGTGTGCCGGAACGCTCTGCCATCGCTGTGCACTGGCAACGGTAAATTGAATTTCTCATGAACCAAGTGGCGGATTTTGATGCACCTTCTTGTGATGGAAAGCTGAAAGACAGGTGATTCCTCATGTGCATAACTATCGCAAACTTTTCGTGAATAAAACGCCAAACCCTCACCGGGAATGAAAGTGTTGGAAGTAAAGATGCGATAAAATTTTCGACAATTGTGCGAATTTTTCCGTTGTAACATCGTGTCGACCTGTGGAGGAATTTTCTAAAAACACAAAAATCATTGCATTTGGACGTCATTTGCTGCTTTTCTGAAAGGGAGAACGCGACCCGGTCGACTGGGGAAATTTACGCGCCATTGTGACAAGTCCCACATGCATGCACACAAGCCCGAATTTCTGCCAATTGGCTGCTGTGATTCTCCGTGAGATGGCAGTCTTGGCGTTTGTTGGGCTCTTGTGAAGCTTCAAAACTAAGCGGACGCCGAGTGCTGGAATTGAATCACTGCCTGTTGTAAGCGTATTGCATTGTGTTTGGACTGTTGAAGGTCTTTGTTTTTGTTTGCCTCTGATATCTGAGTTGAAGGTTGAGGAGGGCCCGGTCATTTTTATACTTTTAACTTGAATTTGCTGACAAAATTCTGCATGTGTGACCAGAATAATAATCTCTCAAGGAATTCAGGTCAGTGTTTCAATTTTCCAAACCACCCAACATGTGTAGTGCTAGTGACCTTTGAGGTCAAAGGTCATTTTGAATGGCACGGTCGTTTTTTGATGCTTTTGAATTTTCTGGCCAAATTTTGCAAACGGGTTCAGAACAATAATCTCCAGGGAACTTCAGGCCACATGCCGAAACCAAGACCTCCCTCATTATTCTTATTGTGACTCACATAGACCATGGACGTGTTAAACTGCAACAAGGATTTCTTGATCTGCTTTTCAGAAGAGATTGTATTGATATCATTATACGAAATGCGAACTATCTTGTTGGTTTTTACCGAGGCTTTTATCGTTTAGCAGGTAGGTAGTTTCACGGATGTTGGTTTTAGATCTTTGATAGCATGTTCATGGCTTGCTGACATCAGCAGCAGAAAACCCAGAACAAACATCAGAAATTTAAAGAGATTGAAAAGAATTTTTGTTCTCTGCATGAAGTCAGATTTCAAGGCATATGAGTGAGACATTTTAAAACATGTTTTGAAACTCTGGTCTTGGGTGGATCTCAGTTCATTCTATTTGCTCTCTGCGTAAGACGTACAGATTCTTCCTGAAGAATGGTAAATCAACTGATTGACCATTTTTTCTTCCGATAGCGACGAAGAGGGCTCAGGCTGCTAATATAAGCAATTGATGATTATACCAGGGGTTTTGGCACAGGGAAATGTTTCAAAAAGCTGCTTGATATGGTGGTCACAACTCACAATGGCACCAGAGCTTCATTGTGAGCACATGTTGCAGGTACTTTCAACTTTGAGTTGGTACTCTGGTTGTTGGTGCACATTTCCCAGCATGTGTCCGGGTTAGGTTATTTAGGTACCTATGTTGGATTGGGGTAGGTTAGGTCAGATCAGAAACCTAGCCTTGATCTAAGCTGGCCAAACCAACCCAATATAGCCTTCTTTCTAGGCACCTGACCCTGCTGGGAAATGTGTGTATCACCGATGGCCAGAGTACCATTGATAAATTGTATCGATGCATCTTGTAACCCAATTTGTGAATCAATTAACTCCAAATGTCGTCAAATCCAATCTCCAGGATCGTGACAATGACACGTTGAAGGAGATCCTGAGAAATCACACAGATGCGCCATTGAAGTTGACAGTTTACAACAGCAAGACACAGACCGTGCGGGAGACGGAGGTTGTTCCTGGTTCGTCGTGGGGTGGCCAAGGTCTTCTTGGTGCGAGCATTCGTTTCTGTTCGTTTGTTGGAGCTTCTGAAAATGTCTGGCACATCTTGGTATGTTCTATTGGTACCTAGCACTAATCGCATCTGCAATAGCCCAAGTTAAATTTCTGTAAAATCAGGGTGCACAGCTTCCCCCTGATGGCCGTTTTTTAACAATTTTGCAATTTGTCAAGGAACATTATGATGTAAAGCATGTTGTCAGAGGGTTCAGGGAATCCCCTCAAAAGCACGGTGTTCATCTGTGGAACAACATCTTTGGCCAAGCTGCCAAAGCTTTTGTTTTGTTCAGTTTAAAGTTTTGTTGAAAAAGTGTGTGTTTCATTGTTCAAGGAGGGCATAGATGGAGGAGCCTGCACCCAAACCGTAGGGGAATTTAGAATTTATTTTCCAGGAGAGTTGAGCATCCAAAAATGCATCACTGCCATTCATTTAAAAAGACTGGCCCATTTTAAAAAGACTCGCACATACCAAATGACAACCAGGATATATTGCATATCTTCTCTAGAGCACTTCTAACATTCTCTGGAGCACTCTTCTCTAGCGCACGGAGCCTCAATTCATCGTCCAGGAGAGACAAAACCAGCCAGATTGCCCTGAGGGGTGAATTCTCTTTTCTTTTTTTTTTTTGTGGGATCTTCAATTAAAATCAAATTCAGGCTGCACTGTGGGTAACTGCCGAGGGAAGAGAATGAAATCAACCAGTGCTGGCAGCCATGTTCCTTAATTTGTTTTGTCGGCCAACCACTGAAAAGCCCAAGACTATTATTTGAATGTGGAAAGGAAATAGGAGCGAATGGGGAAGAGTGGCGCCTCACATGTGGGGCAGTGTCAATCACAAAACTGAAAGATCTCGCAACTGTGCAGCAGATCAAGCCTATGTCCAGAGGGGGTGGAATTTTGCCTCTAAACAACGACAGGCTTGTGTCCTATTTTTCATTTTTAACCAAATTCTGCAAGCAGATCCTTCCCATTCATGGTGCTTTTCATTGAGATATTTCAAAATCTGTTTCCTTGGAAAAATTGTGGAATCTATCAGGAAAGGTTTCAAGGTTTGTTGTACTTCCAGCAGTTGCGGTTCAATGTCTGGGAATTTGTCAATGTTGCCAATTTGTCTGCACCAGCTTCCCCTTCTCCCCGTCTAACTGGCTGCAGGTACCTTGTTTCCAGAGCCCACGGGATTTTGTGAAAAGGGAATAAGCTGAATAAGCACAAATAAAAATACAATGTGGTTTTTCATTTTTTAAACATTTCGTCAAAATATGATTTCGTCACCGATTATCACTTTGGGATGCCAGATAACTCCTTATTTATACCACGACAAAAAATGAAATTTCAGTCATGCACTCGAACTTGATGTGATGGTCTTGTCCCCCAAGTCAAGGAATGCCACAACACCATTCTTGGAAGCCCTTAATTCAGACCGCAAGATCGCGGTGCAGACCGGGCAAGTTCATCTAGCACGCCCTCAACTGACGTGTTGTCTGCTCATTCGATCAGCAACTGACGACGGAAGTACGACGACACGAAACGCATCGTGCATCGAGGAAAAAGAAAACACGGAGAAGGTGTCATTTAAAAGTGCATTGATACATTTTACTGAAACATGAAATTAACAAAAAAAAAAATAAAAAATAATAAAAGTGAAATTTTGCGGCCTTACTTATCTCTATCCCTCTCGCAGGAAGTTAATCCTGGCTCTCCGGCTGAGTTAGCTGGTCTGCAGCCTTATTCCGACTACGTGATTGGAGCCGATTCTGTTCTACACGAGAGCGAAGATTTCTTTGCTCTGATAGAAGTTCACGAGAGACGTCCACTGAAGTTATACATCTACAATGTCGAACTTGATTCGTGTCGAGAGGTGACCATCACACCGAATTCAACGTGGGGTGGTGAAGGGAGGTGAGTTGAATCTGGACTGCCTCCAAGCCCCAACCCACAGTCATATTATTATGTGTTAACTAGACCTACATCAGAGTTGCTCCACATTTTTGAACATACCTACCCATGCCAGCACACCGTCCAAATTAAATAGGTAGGTATGCAGGACCTTCAAATGTGAATGCTGAAGCACCTCCCCATATACTCCACTTTGGTGGCCTTCGCTTTGGCATATGCATTTTAAATTCCTTGTAAAAGATCAAGTTGTTTCCGCAGATGCTCAGCTGATGCCACTTCAGGAACTGCAAAAATTACAAAGTGGCTGCAAAAGCAAGAAACATTTTAAACATCATTATAAATCAATGATGTTGGAAAATAATTGAAATGTACGGCCGATTTCCAAAACGAAAATTAATCGGCGGTTCGCCGCGATACGCGGATCGACGAGTGGTGATATGGTTGACCTTTCATTAGCAATATCGATGTGAATCCAAATGTTTGTGGTCAACTAGATCACCACTCGTCAATCCGCAGATCTCGACGAACCGACGATTAATCTTCGTTTTGGAAATCGGCCGATACTGTCTTTCCAATGATGTTCCCTGAATTATCATTAAATCTTTTGCAATGATAAACCAGATTGATGATCATTAGGTTTTAAAGATTAAAAATAGATTTGAACAGGGGGCCTATATCATCTCCAAGTTTACAACAGCAATTTCCCATGTTTTGAATAATTGTGCTTGACACGAATAGAGCCCCGTATCGGCAAGGGGTGAAACGTCGCTGTTTACAACTTTATTTATGAACGCTTTACGGATATATTAGGTAGGTACTTACCAATTTCTCTGTTTTTCGTTTATCTGTCTGTTTTATGAGCATTGAAGAATTATTGTGTCTGAAATTTTAGCCTTTATCTTAAAGCCAAAAGCAAAGAGAATGTTCAGCTGAGCGCCCTCCAGGGATGGGCAAGGTAGGGTACCTTAGAGGGGGGGTAAGGAGGTCTACGACGGGGGGGGGGGGGGGGCACCGAAAATGCAGGGGGTCTGGGGGGCGGCAGCCCCCCAGCATGGGGGGTCTGGGGGGCTGTGCCCCCCAGCGGGGGTCCATGGGGCAGCGCCCCCGGCAGGGGGTTTGGGGGACAGCGTCCCCCAAAAGCTGAAGCTTTTTTTATTAGGGGTCCTCAGATGCCATTTTACGACATTTCAGGTCCTTTTTTCCTTATCCTGGAGGGTTTGCAGTCGCAATAGATGGAGCAAGGAAATAACTGTCAGACACGACTTTCTGGATGAGTTTTTTTCATTTTACCATTTTCTGTAAATCAAAACAGAAAGTACAAAAGAAACAGAATGTAGCTATTGAAGTCCTGGGTTGTGCAGGGCACACACCAGGACTTCGGCCAAGGGTCCCCTCGGAAAAAGGCTAGGGGGTAACATCGGCCGAAGGTCGAGGTTACCCCCCCCTAGCCTTTTTCCAGCAGGGGAATCAAAACAGGAATTACAAAAGAAACAGAATGTTGCTATTGAAGTCCTTCCTGGTGTGTGCAGGACACGCAAGGACTTTGGCCAAAGGTACCCTTGGAAAAAGGATAGGGGGTAACCTGAGCCAAAGGCCGAGGTTACCCCCCCTGGCCTTTTTCCGGCAGGGGAATCAAAAAGGAAGTAGGTACAAAAGAAACAGAATGTTGCTATTGAAGTCATTCCTGGTGTGTTCAGGGCGCACACCAGGAAGGACTTTGACAGCAACATTCTAGGGTGGGGGGTAGGGGGGGGTAACCTCGGCCAAAGGCAGAGGTTACCCCCCTAGCCTTTTTCCGGCAGGGGAATCAAAACAGAAAGTACAAAGAAACAATGTTACTCCTATTGAAGTCCTGGTGTGTGCCCTGCACACACACCAGGACTCTTTTCCCACCTTTTTCCGTCGGAAAAAGGCTGGGGGGGGGTAACCTCGGCCGAAGGCCAGGGGGGGGGTAACCCCCCCTACCCCCCTATGCTCAACCCTGGCGCCCTCCAATCCAATTTTTTTTACCGATGCATTCAGATTAAAAAAAAACACATCCTCCCATTTCAGTGAAAGGGACGACCCTTCCCTGGTTTTCATGCCTGTAAAATGAAGATGCCAGGCAGGGGAAACCCCACAAGAAGAGCATTAGTTTGAATCCGAGTGCGTTGGACAGTTTCACAGTTGTCGCACACTAGTTTCCTTCAACTTATGGCGGAAAACCTTCTTCTGAACAATTATGCCGGA